>JAADXK010000747.1:0-16227 GCA_023337805.1 Globisporangium barbulae | reverse complement strand
GCTGTGTGTGTGTGTGTTTCTTGCAGCGGTGTATCGGTTCGTGCATCGCCTGGGAGTGCGTCTAGAGAAACGTCACCAGCGCATCGTTGCGTCACAAAAGACCCAAGAGAGTGCTGCCGTACCCACGGCCACGACTACGATCACCACACTGGACAGCTCCACGCACGCATCTATCGCAGCGTCCGTGTTTGGCGTACTATGTATCGACCCCGCGAGCAGGTCGGCGATCATCTCGCTGCTCTCGACCAATACAGCGAGTCTGCTGTTCAGAAATTACGTGACCAAGCACCCGGAGCTCGCCCACCTTGCGCCATTAGGTGCGTTACTTATCTTCTGGCTCATATGCGCTGCTGCTGTCTGTATGACTTTGCAATGCTAATGTGCCGATTGTGTCCATCCATTCGTAAATGCTGCAGAGCTCCTACTATTCATGTCGTCGGGCGGCTGGATCATGTACTCGGCGTTCTTCCACCCGTACTCGTACGAGCCGTCACACATGAAGCTCATCATGAAGTACACGCTCGTGTCCCCCGAGGGCGCAACCCGCATGCAGGACCAGTACCGCGACGGACTCAATCCGAGCACGTGCGAGCTGCGCCACCCGGGGCTCGAGTGCACCGAGTACCTCTTCCCGGGCTTCTTTAAGCGCGTTGTGGCACTCGGCTACCGTGTCTACTTCCCCGTGCACCTCACCTCGTGGCTCCTCTCGCTGCGGTACCCGAAAGTGCGCGCGACGCCGCTTCCCGAGATGCTCGTCAAGTTTCTCACCAAGCTCACACGCTCTGCGATGTACATGATCGGCTTCATCGGTGTCGGCTGGACCTTCAGTTGCTACTCGACGCCGATCGGCGACCGCTCGCTCGCGTGGCGCAAGCTCCAATTCGCGCTCTGCGGGACCCTGCCGGCGCTCTCGATCCTCTTTGAAGCACCTGCGAGACGAAGGCCCATCGGCGTGATCCTCGTGTCGTACGCGCTTGTGAGCCTCGGGACCGTGGTGACGCGCAAGCTGAAGCTACGCTGGCTGGAGCAGGGCTCGGGTCCGATCCGCACACTGCTCGACGTGGCGCTCTTCACCGGGACGGTCACGTACACGCTACCGGCCATGCTCGAGGGCAACGCAATCCTGCGCCGCATGCTGCTCGGTGGGGGCGAACGCTTCGCCGCTGGGAGTGCGAAGGCTAAGCATAGTGAGGAGAAGGCGGCGATTGCGCCGACGACGCCCATCATTTAGTAGATGCGTCGTCGTCGTCCATCTCGTGCTTATTGACTCTGTCGTAATAGCTTCTCACGGCGTCAATAATCACGCTTCGGCATGCTGATTGCAGCAGCGTCGTTTCTCTAATGTCCGAAATCGTTTAAAAGGGTGTCCACTCTCTTGCGCATGGTTTATTTAAACTTAAATTTTGTATGCTTGGATCCCATTGGTGCGGCGGCAGAGTCGCGCCAGCTGGTGCAAGTGTATCCATTTTCTTTTCCATCCATTCAGACAAAACCAGACGGAATGGCACCCGACTCGCCACGGGACACCCATACAAAGCCACATACGAACGTGCCCTCTGACAGCCGCCGACGAAAACTAATAGCAGCAGTAGCGTAGTGGGTGGCACAGAGTTCTTGAATCCCACCTGCCGCTCCGGATGGATGCGTAAGTGAGTGAGTGAACGATAGGGATCGTTCGCATCCTCCCCAGCCACTGCTATGGACCTCTTCGCTCATCATTCCTCCTTTGGACACCAGCAGCGTAATAGCTCCGCAGGTACACAATCCACACAGCCACCACCACACAATGGCCAAGGTGACGAACCTCGTGCGCCGCATGTTCGGCAAGGACGCGCTGCACCTCAAGCTCCGGCGCGCCGTGGCGCAGCGCAAGCCGCGGCAGATCGCCGAGCTGCTCGAGCAGGGCGCGTCGCCTGTGTTCCGCAGCGCGCAGGACAAGCCGCAGCAGATCAACGCACTACTGCTCGCGTGCCAGCAAGGCGACGCGCACATTGTCAACCTGCTTCTCGACTGGTTCTTCCACCAGCGCGCGCTGCTCAGCCACTGGGGACCACAGATGTACTGCATGACCATCCGCAGCGGTCACTGGAAGGCGTTCCTGCGCCTGCATCAGCGCAACGTGCCCCAGCACGTGCACGACCGCGAGACGAGCAGGATCCCGGCGCCGATCTTCATCGCGGCCGAAAGCGGACAGCACCAGATCCTGTCGTTCCTGATCAGTCAGAGCGCGCCTGAGTGGCGCAGCTACGAGTTCGGCGGTCACTCGCTGCTCTCAATCGCCAGCAGACACGGCCACTACGAGTGCGTCGAGGTGCTGCTCGCCAACATGATACCCACGGTGGACATGATGGACCTCGCTGTCGACTGTGCGCGCAAGCACCGCCAGGCGCACGTGCTCGTGCTGCTCACGAGCTGCCTGCCCGAGTACAACTCCAACCCATCACAGGTATACAAGCCGTCGTACAACCTGAGCAGCGACCGCAGCTCGCAGGACTTGTCGCGCTGCAGCCTCGACGACTTTGCGATGCTACAGCGCCAGCGCGGCCACCACCGCGGGTCGCTCGCCGAGACTGAAGTGATGAGCGAGTACGACGAGCACGACCTCGAGCGCCGCAGCAGTGCCTGGGGTACGCAGCGCTACTCGGACGAGCAAGACTTGCAGCTGAGCTCCGACTACGGCATGCCCTTCTCCAACGACTCGGACGAGGCTGCGTACCAGCGCTACAACCCGAACCGGCAGACCATGGACGGCTTCGCGCTCCTGCAGGCTGCGAGAGAAGCTGACGCGCGCAAGAAAGAGCGCATGGCCTCCACTGGCGAGGCCGAGCCACGCGACTTCGAGAACCGACAGCGCAGCTCCGGCGAGCTCACGTGGGACTCGTCGTCGTCGTCGCCGCCTGTGTCTTCCGAAGAAGACGAAGAGCGCTGGTACGCGATGAAGTCCACGGACGAGCTCATTCACCCGTACATCAAGTCCAACACGAGCAGCTGCTCGAGCAGCAGCACGGACCCGTTCACGGATTTTGACGGCACGTTCCACGCCGCGGCCGAAGAGCAGGTCGCGTCCTGGCGCTTCACCAAGAAGAGACAGCAGCAGCAGCCAGAGCCCAAGCGCGAGCGCGAGTTGGTGATGGCGCTGCCGCCGTCGCCGATCTCGCAGCCGCAAAAGTCGCAGTCAATGCAGCCGCTGCCGCCGATCTCGGGCTCCCTCGTGCACGTCCCGACGCCGCCTGTGTCCTACAAGCTCATCAGCATCCGTAGTAACAACTTCCGCAGCTACCGCACGCTGCCGTCCATCAAGGAGGAGCGCTCGCCAGCCGTCGAGCAAGACTAAGACTTTCTTCGACTCGTGTCCTGTTCGTGTATACTCTGCCACTAACAACCAACCATTGTACCATTGTATCACCATACTCGTACAAGTTCAAACAGATTAATCTGGTTGGTTATTAGCGTGTGAGTCTCTCTAATGCAAAGCTTAAGCTGCTGTCACGTACGTGCTTCAATGGCCTCTATTCGCTATCGCAGACGCCATGGAAGCCCAGATGCACGCCCTTCTCGATGTCCTTGAACGTGGACGAGACGCCGATGACGCCCATGGCCACGGTCGAGAGCCCGATCGTGACCGCGAGAATGTACACGACGATGGACTCGCGCTTGTACTTCTTCACCAGGTACGCAACCACCTTCTGGCCGCAGAGGCCGCCGATAAAGCCAATGAATGCGAACCACGAGGCGTAGTCGTACTGGAGCGAGCCGGGGAACTGGCCTGCGATCGCGAACTGCAGCGTCGTGGACGACGACGTGAAGAGGATCATGAAGCTCGCGGTGGCCGACTGCACAGGCGGAAGAATGCCCATCTCGAGCATGATTGGCGCCTTCACCATGCCACCGCCGATGCCCAGCAGTCCTGCGGCGATGCCCGCGATTACGCAGTACGCTGGGAACACGACCACGCGCGGCCTGGTCCAGTGGATGTCGCCCTCCGTGAAGTGATAGCCGCTCAGCACCTTGAGTCGGTTCTTAAGCCGCAGCCGGTGCCCGATCCACAACGTGATGCCGACGAGGATCCCCGGTGGCAGCAACGTGAGCGCCCAGTAGCTGCGCGAGTTGCACTGCACGCCGATGATGCTGCCCGAGCCGTGGCCGCCGCGCAGCAGCGCCTGCACGAACACGATGAGCCACGCGACGACCAGCGGAAGGATGAGCTTCAGCGGGAACTTGTTGGCTTCGTGCCGCTCGATCGCGTGACGCGTCGTCGTGAGCGCGTCGTCATCCGAAGCTATTGACAGAAAAAAACACATTATTCAGTCAACTGGCCACTTGTCAGCCCATATGAGACACCGTGAGAGACACTACTCACAGTTGGTGAAGGTGCCAAAGCTCGCCTTGTTATCAAGCAGCCTGGTGCTGCTGGCGCCACCGTCTCCGTTGCGATGGCTCGCGCGGCGTTCGCGCGTGTTCAGCGGCGGCAGCGTCTCAAAGTCCTTTTCGTCCTCCGCGCGCTCCTCGCGCAGCTTCTTGTTGCGGCGCGTGATCGCCAACCAGTGCTTCGCTGCGATCTCTACGTCGAATTGCTAGAGAGAAAAGATGAGCTGTGTGAGAAAAGGCATTCGCAACATCCGGTCAATGGACAGAGATACACAGACGTACTCGGTAGATGGACCAGCGGCGTCCTCGCCCACCGCCGCTCGGACGGCCCTTCAGCGCCGACTTGACAAGCTCGCGGTTCTTCTTGGTCTCCTTCTTGCGGATCTATTGTCAGCCACACACCGTGTGAGCTCTTCGCACAATAGCAATTATATCAGTCAGTCATAGCGAATGCGACAGCGTGCGTACCTCCTCGCCCTTGCGAAACGTCTTGTACGTGATGAACGAGAGCAGCGTGATCAAGAGCACGAGGATGAGCCAGTTGGGGAAGATGTGATTCATCATCACGCCGAAGATCGCGCCGATGAGCGTCGTGGGCTCCATGATCGCTGCCACCGCGTAGTCGATGATCGGCATGTGCGGCTTCGCTAAAATGTAAAAATCAACCAGTCAATCGCCCATTAGCAACTCGTAGACAACAGCTCACACGTATAGAGAGAGACACATGCGACCAGTAGTTCACTGAACGTACTCGGGTGCTTGCGGCGGTAGTTGAAAATGTAAATCGCGACGGCGTTGCCGAAGATCGTGGCCTTGGAGAGCGGGATAGCGTGCTTGGGACTCAGGCCGATCACGAAGATGAAGCCGGGCACGAGCAGCCCGCCGCCGCCGATGCCGCAGCCCGAGCCGAGTGCGGTTGACGCGAACGCGACCACCGTGGCGAGGACGTCGCTGATCGTGAACGGGTCGAAGAGGTCCTTCTCGATGCAAAAGGCGGCAGCGACGCTCTCGCCGCGCGAGTTAATGCCCACGGCCGCCTCAAGCTCCTGCGTGAACGGGTTCTTGCTCTCGAATGGCCGGCAGCGCTTCGAGTGGTCGCTCGCGTGCTTGACGCAGTCACTGTCCTGGCGGCAGTACTCGCAGACGCTACGGGATGCACATACAAAGTCACACGTCAGTCTATGACAGCAGTAAAATGACAGTCGATATGCAACAAACAAAACGCACCCGCCAATGCACGCGAGGCTGGGCAGGTAGCCACAGTCCGACTGGCTGCGGCAGCGTAGGCCGACGACGTCGTGCAACGGCGCGCTCTGCTCGTCATCCGACGCCGTCGCAGCCAGTTGTACGTTCGTTGGTAGTGACGCACTCGCGACCGCGAGCAGCGCAGCGGCACAGCCCAGCAACTGCAGCAGGCGGCACGTGGTGCCACCGTTGCGAATGGCTTTTCTTGTCGTCGCCATGCTCGCTCACTCCGTGGCTTGTGCTGGTTGAGCAGCTGGCGTGTGGGGCAGCAGGCGAATTGTCGAATGGGACCGTGCGTCCTAGGATGTGCATGTTTCCACGCGAAGGGCTACAATGCGCAAGCATGAGCCTCAGCCTCAGCTGCGCCCGTTCTTGCATGCTTTGGGTGTGTCTTGTGACTCGGGCTCATATGGCCAGAGACTGGACTAAAGTCCGACTTTTCAATTTACTAACTGTGTCTGATTGGCCATAAAGCATTTGCTGAAGCGTCGTTTCAGCGAATGACTGAACAGAACTATCTTTTTCGACAGCCAATCCGCTTTTGTGATCGTGTCGATTCGATAATTTTTGAAAGGCAGTGCCCAACCAACGGCGCGCATTGCTTGATGTCACAAGATACGCGTTCTGCTGGTGCAGGTGAGTGGCAAGACTTGTCGATCGCCTGCTGCTGGACTTGTGTGAGATGGGCTGGCTGTGGTGGTAAGTGGTGGCCTCTCGCTCGCTCGCCTTCGAGCTGCACCCCAAGCACTTTGGTTGCCTCGCTCGCCTTTGCGACTGCTGAGCTCCATTGGCGCTGCTGCACTCTTGTACCGCACTCAGTGGCGTCTGCAGAGAAAATAGCGACAGTGCAGTAGTACTAGGTATGCGCATTCGCCTTTGATCAAGCGCGGTTGCTGCCAATCATGCCGCCGGTTGAGCTAGCATCTCACCAAGCAGCCATGCAAGATTAAAGAACTGTTGGTACACAGCGCAACGAGATTTACAGTCAGGAGAAAACCAAGTCCGTAGAAAGTGGGACCTCATAGCTTCAGCTTTGTTGTTCATTCCCTCCCTCCCTCGTTCGTTCCTTCGTGGAACAAGAGAGCACGTGTCTGTGATTCAACTGTTCGAGCGTGGCGGAGAGAGCCAATCTGACACTTCGCTCAGAACGATCGGAAAGGAATGAGGTGATCACACTCAGTGACCTCCACTCACCACCCTTCTCAGCAAATCTAAGTAAAAGCCCGGCATTTAGCGAGAGTCCAGAGCCACTGCGGCTCCGACTGGTACATGCCAAAGCGGCACTGCGCTCTGTCACAGCAAGCGGTAGCTCACGCTTTGCCAAGAAAAGTCTACTACTGCAGCATCACCTGGCTTCGCGCATGAAGAGGTTTATAGCCACGAAAAAGAACAGATCCACTGGAATTGTTTTGAACCGCGAGAGTGGATCAGCTTCCGTTGACAAACGCCAGTCACACCCGTGGACGCGTCCATACTCTTCCCTCCATTTCTCTTCCCTTGTTCTTTCCAACCATCCATTTTGATGATTGCTGATCGGACAAAGTAGAGCTAGAGAATGTTGCACGCATGACGATGATTGCTCGCTGATGCGCCAGGTGTTGACGCCTGGGACGCATCATGGCTTGCCACTGCGCATTGCCGTCGTCTGCGGCTGAGCACTCACATCACAGCTCGGAAGGCCGGGCGCACGCGCAACAGATCGTGAGTGGATCCACTGATCCGAATGAAAAGTCCAGCTCTGCGAATGAGATGATACCATTACATTCCCTCCTGGACGTGGAATGGTGGTCATTTCTTCATGCAACTTATCAAATGGTTTTCATGAAATTTCACGAATCGCTTTTAACTTTCGGTACCACTTGGAGCGGTACACCTGGGTGAAGAAACTGAAACGACGCAATTGACACACGCTTGAAGCACTCGCCTTGCTGTCACCACTGTCGCTAATCGCCTCTACTCTTACGAGCCAGCACACACACATACGCCCGTGTACACAAAGAGAGGCAGAGAGACAAGATGCCGCTCTTCGAGAGCATCGAGGGCGACGTGGCCGCGTTCTTCGTGTCGCAGGGCTCGGTCTTTGACGCGCTCACACGGAGCCTCATGGAGCGCACGGCGCGCGTCGAGAGCCGCGTGGACGCGCTCGCGACAGACATGGCGAGCAACTTCCAGCGCGTCAACCAGCTCATTCACTCGGTCAGCATCACGGTGGACGCGCACGCGGTGGCGACCGTGGAGGCCCTCGCGCGCCAGCTCGAGCAGGTGCAGTCTCAGCACCAAGCAACAATCGAGAGCGTCAACATCAGTATCAGTAACAACAGCAGTAGCACCAGCTCTACTAGCAATAGCACCAGCACCAACAGCACTCTTGAAGCCAGCCCAGCTGTAAACGACCACATGGACACGCACGAGCTCGAGTACTACATCATGACGCTCTCACGGCAGCTCCACGTCGTGCTCGAGCTCTTCTTCCAACCGTATGTCTCGCACGATGCGGCGCACGGCATCCAGGCCAAGCAGGCGCAGTTCGAGACGATTTCGGATGTGCTTACGCAGAACGAGGCCATCCTCATGCAACTCTCAGCGGTGGGCACCGCACACATTTCCGCACGTGAGAACAGCGATCAGCAGCAAGAGCAGCAGCAGCAGGAACAAGCAGCGCAAGAGCCCAAGGATGCACTTGATACCCACGCAGTTCAGGACCCATCAGCGATCGACCCCATACTCGAGACGCACGAAGACGAAGGAGGCAACGGCGATGAAAGCGAAAATGAGCAGCAAGAGCAGGAGATCGCAGCCCCAGGCGCTCCGACGGAAGCAGCTACAAGCAGCCAACAGGAGCAGATTGACGACGAGCCCTCAGACGACAACAACCAAGCGTCGACCTCAGCCAATCAAGTGGAAGCCGAGCCGCCAGCAGAGGAGATGAAGGAGCCGCTGCGTGTTGCAGTACAGCCGAGCACTGAAGTAGCGTCTGACGACATGAACCCGAGCGAGTTCAGCTCCACAATCATCCCTGATGAACGTCCCAGTGAGGCGCAAATCCGGGAAGCTCGCGTGCGAGAGCAGACCGACCGCGAAGGACGACGGCGAATCGGCAAATCCGCCACCGATGACTCGTACAGCTCTCGGAAGCGCAAGGAGAGCCTCTACGACTCGTTCCGCGACTTCCACGCGCAGCAGCTGACGCAGGACGAGCACCAGCGCCGGAAAGAGCAAGAGTTGCTGCGCAAAGTGCAGCAGCTGCTGCAGGCGGCACACAAGCAGTGGCAGAAGGAGGTCACGGCCTCCACGGCGCTCACGTGGCAGCGCAAGCTGCAGGAGCTCGAGAGCCAGCAGCTCAAGCTGCAGCGCGAGTGGCAGTATCACCAGCAGCAGCAGACTCCGAGCGATCTAGTGCATTTGCAACAGCAGCAGCAGTTGCAGGAGCTCCAGGAGCAGCAGCAGAAAGAGTTTGACAGGCAGTTCGCGGCCTTTAGCGCCACGTTTCTCAGCTCACAGCGGACACAGGAGCAGCAGATCGCTCGCATCCTAGACAGTCTGCGCGACTCCCAGGACCAGTTCGTTCAGAAGACGGATTTTGACAGCATGGCAAGCGCATGGCTGCAGACGGCGCGCGACGAGTGCGTCTTTGGCGTCAACGCTGGTGCGCTCGCAGCCTTCAAGCAGGAGCTGGAGGACTTCCAGACTCAGCTGGGCAACCAGGAGTTTTCACCGCTGATTGAACGGCTGCTAGACGAGGTCAACAGTGTCCTGGAGCTGCTCAACAAGGTGCTGGGGTTGCTTGACTCCGAGGACGGAGGGGGCGGGCTGCATGGTTCCGAGGGCTTTCAACTCATGCAGACGCTGCGGACGTTCCTCACGATGCTGGACGATCTGGTGCAGAGCCTGGAGAGCGACAAGGAGTCTAGCGCCAAGAGCGCTGCGTTCATCTCCGAGACGCTGCGGCAGATGGAGCTGGGGACTGCGAACCTGCTCGAAGCCTTCGAGGCGCAGCAAGATCGCTATCAGCAGGCCTTTGAGCAGCAGCAACTTGCCATCGTACAGTTGCAACGAGAGCTCTGGGACCAGAAGCAAGCGGACCAAGAGCTCAAGAGCCAGTTGGCCGGGTGTCCAAGTCAGGAGGACACAATGCGGTTCATCCAGGAGCTACGCGACCAGGTACGTGTGAACTGAACTCTGTCAAATGGATTCTGTTACCGGTCCTTCTCAGATGGACACTTGTGTCTATCTTCCACAGATCAACGCGTCGACGTCCGACTCGGCAATCCGCATGCTGGAGACTGTGGATGAGCTGCGGCTGCGCATGGGCGGCCTGCCGAACGCCGACATCATCGAGCGCCTCGCACAAGCGATCCAGAAGAAAGCGGACCGCGCCGAAATGGATCGGCTCGAGAGGTGTGTGATCTGCTGTTAGGCTTGAATTGCTCAAGCTCCCGAACACAACCTGATGTATCCGCTGTGCGTGTCATTAGACTACTTGCAGAAGCCAACAGCGGGTCCGTGGCGCCCGTCGGGTCACTCATGAAGACGCCCATGAAGTGTCTCTCGTGCGACCAGAACCTCCCGTACGCGCACACGAGTCGTGATGGTGACTCGGCATCGTCCCCAGAGCACCACGGCCATCACCATCAGTCTCAGCACCACACGTGCACACACAAGCCTCAGACGCCCGAGTTCTACTACTACGCGCAGCTGCCTGGCAGCACCGAGTCAGACTTTCGAGAGCTCTTCGCGACCTCCTCCACGGCAGCGGCCTCGCAACGCCGGAAGCAGCGGCAGCTCAACTTGTCACTGGCGCTTTCGCCCAACAACCCCACGTGGTTGGACGGCGCTGGCCTTAGCAGCAGCAGTAGGGCGTTCGTGAACCTGGACGACGGCCGCAATCGCATCCCGCTGCGGCGCACGGTGCTCTCGGACCACGTGGTCTACGGGCCGGCGATCACGCCCAACGCCTTCAAGAAGCGCATGTTCGCTTCTGGCGCCGTGGGCAACAGGATACTCGAGACCGAGTGCGTCCAACCTGAAAGCTATGCTGTAGTTGTCAGTGGCTGCTTGAGTGGATCGACTGACGAACCTCTGATGTCCATTCTTTTGTTGCTTTCATTGTACAGCCAACAGCGGACGTCGCGGCCAAAGACTGCGATTCCACCGGACCGACGCGGAGAGATCATCACGCGCTCGGTCTCGTCCACAGTGCGTCGCTCGCTCTATGCATCATCATCATTATCAGCAATGGCGATGTATTCCACTAACATACAGCATCGTGTCGGCTCTCGTACAGGTCGTCATCCGGCCATTCGCAGAGCAGCAGCGAGACGTCGCGTCCGAGAAGCGGTCCAAGCACTGAGCATAGCGACATAGACTCACTAGCGGAGGTTAATATCGACGACCAACGACCAACGTGTGGCACACACACATGTCCTACTTGGTTTCGCTCAGTCTGCGTCTCAACGCCCTGGTACAAAGTACGCCCAGCAGGCATGCCAACTAACCACCAACCTCCACGCAGCTCTCTCGCCCACCTGCAAACCTAAATATCCAACACAAACTTGGCTGGGCGCGCGGGCGACGCCTGCGTCTTGCTGCTAGCACTGGAGTTGGCACCGCCGCTGCCGCTGCCTCCCGCCTGCTTGCGCGAGCCCGAGACCTCGTAGACGGAGGATGTGAGCGGCTCGAGCAGCTCGTCCTCGCTGTCGCTCATGCGGTAGATCTCGTCCAGGCGCTTGGACGTCACGCCCGCGAGCCTGGTCGCTAGTGGCCGGAGGGACGTCTCGTGCACCAGGATCGCCGTGTGGTGCGAGCTGTTGATCGCCTCGCCGAGCGGTGGCTGGGCCGCCGCAGGTGCGGCTGCGCCAGTGGTTTTTGGGTCCTTGGCAGTAGAAAACTTGCCCACGGTCGCACTCAACTCGGTCGGTCCGTAGTAGCGAGACGGTGGCACGGGGATGCGGTCGATCACCAGTCGCCCGCCTCTACCGATGCGGCCGCGGCACCGGTACTTAGGTGGCTGCATGAACACGGACGCCATGAGGTGCGACGACGGCACCGGATACGACGGGTAGTGCGGCGCCTTCAGGTCGCTACCTTCGCCGTCCACCGCTTCGTGCTCCTCGTGCTCCTGCATCTTGAAGTTCGTGGTCGTGTCGTACTCCATGAACGTCGCCACGCGGGTCGGTGCGGCGCTCAGTAGAGACGCAGCGCTCGCGCCAGTAGCACCGGCACTGCTGACAGGAGCTGCTGGGGCCGTGAGCTTCGAGGCGTCCAAGCCAGTCATTGCCGCAGCACCACTCGCATCCGCACTGCCGTTCACACCGGCCTTACTGGCGTCGCCTGCGCTGCTGACACCGTCGTCCCCCTCGCCATCGCGACCGTGTTTCTTCTTCTTCTTCTTGCGCTTCTTGCTGCGGTCTTCCTCCACGGGCACCACGGGCTTCCGCACCTCTCCACTGCGGTCCACGAGCTCGTGGATCGCCTGGCGGCGGATCTCATCGAGGAAGTCGATGCTCAACCGCTTCGCCTTCTCGCGGCGCTTGACGAGGTCCATGAGGTGGCGCACGCGGTCGCAGTCGGCGCGCAGCTGCTGCAGCTTGCGATAGCCCTCCATGTCGTTCTTGCGGTGCTTGCGCAGCTTGTAGCGCTCCTTCTCGCGTGGTCGGAACACCAAATGCGGGTTCGTGTCGTTCAGCGGCGTCTGCGGCCAGTACTTGCGCAGCAGCGGCCGCTTGAGCGCCGCGCGCTTCTGGACCCAGTAGTTGTACACGTCGATGGTCACTCGATTGAGCGGTGTCTTGACCATCTGCAGCTGGCGGGCAAAGACCTCTTCGGCCTCGGCGAGTGTCACGACGCTTGGGTTGATGAGCGCGGACGCCTTCTCGAGCGCGTCGAGCATCTTCGCGAGCGTCTCCGTGCTGATCTGGTACCGCGGGTCGCCATTGTCGCCGTACTTTGGATGGGTCTTGAGCCACTTGATCTCCGCGAACTCCAGATCGATGTCCACCTTTGCGTCCTCGTTGGCCAACGGCACGGTCTGGAAGCGCACGTAGCTCGAAGGCACGATGAAGTCGTCCTTCACGGCGTCGTCGTACGAGTCGACCGTCAGGTTCACGGGGATCGGGATGTTCTTCTTGCGCTTCGCCTTGTGCACGGTCGACGACGAGTGCTTGTCTCCCACGTTCTGGTCATACACATAGCCACACAAGCCGCGGTTAGAAACCAATGAAGAGAGACGAAACGAAGGGATGTAAGGGACGGACGCACCCCCACGAGCTCCGCGAAGGCGGCGGCCGTGTTGGGCTGGGAGGACGAGGGACCG
Source organism: Globisporangium barbulae (assembly GCA_023337805.1). Taxonomy (NCBI): domain Eukaryota; phylum Oomycota; class Peronosporomycetes; order Pythiales; family Pythiaceae; genus Globisporangium; species Globisporangium barbulae. The sequence continues at coordinate 3,302 of JAADXK010000747.1, read as the reverse complement.
CCGGTGGCGCCGTCGTCGTCCAGCACTAGGTCCTCCTCGGAGCGGATGATGCGCATGCGCGCGTGCACATCGATCTGCCGCGGCCGCAGGCTCTGGCGCCGCATGCTTATTTGTACCGCGTTCTATTGCAGTATGAGGAGGGTTAGGAAGGCGCATGTCGGCACAAATCGTGGTGGACGGCACCTTCGTGCAACATGCATTGGTGGAAGGGATAAGGTTGCTCCACTGAGAGGACCGCCTAACAAAAATGTCCAGCAGCGTCCTTTCAAATTGCCAAAAGAGCGTTGGATAGATATGGCACGGTGGATCAAGCCCTACACCTATGCTAAATTTGGGCATTTTCCTATTTAAAAATATTTGCACGGCTCACATAGTGGACGCAAGTGAAATCGTGCAAATGTGCCAACCTACACATTTTTTCTCTAAAAAACAGTTTGTCCGCTTTTTGTTTGAAAAATGGATAAAAGTGGATTGAAAAATGGATAAAATGAATTTGCAGACTCGCGAGTCGTCCAAGCGCAGAAGACACTGGACTGCTAAGGCCCGACTTCTCTGAGAAGCGGGACACTACAGCCACAGGTTCAAAATGAGCTGTAAGGGGGATCAGCACCCCATTTAACCACGCTCCTCTCCATCTCATCAAGATTGGTCTTTTGTACAGGCAGAGCACGATGTGAACCCAGCAACCGGGTCTCACGCACAGTGATGCCTTTGCACGTGCCCAAGCTCTCTGCACAATACGTTGGTGTGTTCTGCATGTTCTGTGAGCATGCGTCGCACCTGAATCCAGAAAAACTCATGCTTCAGACAAAATAATATGAATCAATCTAGTGTCTATTCCTGCTTGGTCTTCTCCTGCGTCTCTGTCTCTCCGTCTGTACTGCCTACCACTCCATCGCCCTTGCGCTTCTGCCTCTCGAGTGGGTACACCTGTCGGACGTTGATGTTAATCCGCTGCACGCCTAGGTACTTGCGAACGGCCTCCAGGTCTTCGGTCTCTTCGGAGGATTTGCCGTCGACGAGTGCTTTCCATTGCGCCTCTGGGATCTCAAAGCTCCCTATTGGGAGTACCTTCGCCACTCCATGGTAGCTCAGCCGCGAGTTCCCACCGAGCACTGCGAGGTCCCCGCTGCGAAGCACCACCTCGAGCGGCTCCTCGTCCTTCGTGAGCCCGCCCTTGAGGAACACGGAGCTGCTGCCGAGCGAGAGTGAGATCACCGGGTGGTCCATCGTGTACTCGACGTCGTCCTGGTGGCCGCCCATGGTCGAGTTCTTCTTGTAGAAGTTCACGATCACGGCCTCGGCGACAATGCTCATGTCGCAGGCGTGCGCGCACTGCACGGCGATTTGCTCCAGCAGCTGTGGCACGGGCGAGAAGTTCTCCTTGTAGTACTTGCGCGCTGTCCACTCGTAGTGATACCCACAAGCCGCCCAGTGCAGCTTCGACAGCGCAGGTGCCTTGCTCGGGTCTTGCGCGTGGCTCGCGCGCGCCTTAGCCCAAATCTCAGCCACCTGCTCGTTCTGCAAGTGCATGTTGGTCACGTGCGGCGCCTCGGCGTACTCCGTTCTGTGTGAAGCACCAGCAAGATGAGAATGAGCTACTCTCGCTCTGCACAGCCTAGCAGATCACACACATACTACTCGTACATGTACGCACATACAGACAGGCGTGCGCGATCGCGAGCTGCGTCTGCGCGTCGATCGCGTTCGGGATGACGAAGAAGCCCTCGTGCTGCGCGCCAAAGCCGTCGAACGCCAGGATGGAGCGCGGAGCGCTCTCGGACGTCCACTGCCACTCGCCGACCGTGCGCACGCGCTGCTGCTGCTCTGGCGAGAGGTTGAGCACGTCCAGCAGCTCCGGATCGGCGCGCACCTGCGCCTCCGTCATGAGCTTCCAGCGCTTCTCGCGCCGCTTGTACGCCGTCGTCGCCATCCGTGCTTCCTCGAAAATGAGTAACATCAAAAACACATGACAACGACGTATTTGTGTCTTGGTTTTTTTAATCTCCACCCAAAATAACGCGCACAATTCGTTTTCAGCAAGTGTATTTGTGTTTACAATAAAAGCAATTTAACAGCACTTTTTCAAAAACACAACGACAAAAAGCTGACAATCGAAGTTTTACTTGATCAAATCTTCAAAGTCAGTTTCATTTGAGCGAAACAGGGTATATGATTTTTTACAGGGTAGAAAGTGATAAGGTACCTCAAGAGTAAAAAGGGTCTTACAGTGCACGTCAAAAAGTTAAGGACAGCAAAAAATTAAATTATGTGGATTTTTTTTGAGTTTTGTGTTTGTGGACGAGCTTTTTTTAGTAACATACCGCAGCAGTTTTTGGCCGGCATCAATATTTGACCGGAGAAAAAAATCCACCAATCAAAACCCGAAATTTCACTATAGAATGGTTTGATTGGACAGCCAGTTTTTACAGCAATTCGTGGCCGATCCCAAGTGCGCAAAGTGAAACTGGTCAGTTCGCGCCAAAAGCAAAATGGCGCGGAACGCTGTGGCTGGGATCTTCAGTGAACGGTTTCATTGCGCAAGATGCCAACCAAGCCATACAACGAGCAAGATGTTATTGCTGCCATCGCCGAGCGCAAATGCAGTGCGAAGATCGTGGACCTTGTGGCCAAGTACAAAATTCCCGATCGCTCTCTCCGCCGGCTGATCAACACGGAGAAGGAGGACAAGCGGAAGAAGTAGAGCGGTCCTCCTCCGGTCCTCGGCAACGCGCTCGAAAAAGACCTCCGTGATTGGGTGATCGGGATGCAGCGCAAAGGATTTCCTCCTACGCGCGACATCCTCATCACCAAGGCGAAGCGAATATACGCTGCTCTCTACGGATCGACGCGCGACGCTGGGACGATCGGTCGCGGGTGGTGCGACCGATTTTTCAAGAGGTTTCCCCAGCTTGCCATCAGAAACGCGCAGATCATCAAACGGGTTCGCAATGGCGTTGAGTACAACGCGGTGGTGAGCTTCTTTGGACGTTGCGCGCGCGCGATCATCGAGGAAAACGCCGGTCCAAGCCGCATCTTCAACTTAGACGAGACGAGGTTCGTGCAGAACCTCAAGACGAGGAAGGTCGTTGCGGTTCGGGGCTCGAAGAACGTCTGGTCTCAGACTGTTGAACCAGGTTTTCATCTCACCATGGTGGCGTGCGTGTCTGCTGATGGCTTCTGTGACCGGGCGCTCCCGTGTCGCGCAGCACAATGCACAGAGTGAGGAAGCGTGCGTCGAGCACCTTCCACAAGGACTCGTGGCGTTGAGGAAGAACGTGCGCAGCTCGCCTATTGGGCAG
>JAADXK010000746.1:0-16232 GCA_023337805.1 Globisporangium barbulae | reverse complement strand
TTTTTTATAGCATATTTGTTGCAACCAAACTCAAATCTCCCACTTAAGTTCGATTTTTGTTGCAATCAACGTCGTGGTTGAAGTTTACGTTGCCGAGGTTTCCGCCCCATTTTTTTGGAGCGGCAATCCCGCCCACCCCACTCCGCATTCTTCATTCCGCCGCCACGAGCACTCCATCTTCCATGACCTCAAGCCCGCCCCGCACGCCGCCAAGAGTGCCACGCGTCAACCGTCAGCATTCCCTCTCCGTGCGCCGCCGCGTGCTCGACGCATACGCTAAGAGAGGCGACTGGTCCACCGTTGCTTTTCACAACGGTATGCCATTGTCGACAGCATACTCGCTGGTTGGACGTGGAACCCCCACGTATCGTCCGCGCGGCGGAGCGCGCGCAGCACGCACGCGAATGACTGTCGAGGCGACACAGCACCTCGAGATGTACCTCGAGGAGGACGCGTCCATGACGCTAGCCGTCATGCAAGAGCGTCTTCGCGACGACTGCGACGTCGACGTGCACACCTCGACGATTGCGCGCCACTTGGACGGCATGATGTACACGGTGAAGCAGCTTCGCATGGAAAAGAACACAATGAACAGCGATCGCAACAAGGCACTGCGCCGCGACTACGCGATAGCAATGCGCGAGCATCAAGAAGCTGGTACGAGTGGGCTTTATTTTGTTGATGGATAATTACTGATGAATGCTATGTTGTAGGCGATATGGTTGTCTACTGCGACGAAACGAATTACAATCTCTATTGCAGTCGCACAGTTGGACGCGCGCGTCGTGGGCAGCGTGCTGTGGTCCAGTTTCCAGCATCGCACGGCGCAAATCTCCAGATTCAGTGCGCGGTATCGACAGGTACTGGAGTCGTCCACGCGGAGCTCGTGAACGGCTCCATTGCAATGGATGCCAACGCTTCGTTCATCGCTCAAGTCTTCGTTCACGCGCTCAAGTCGACCGAGTTCGAGCACTGCGACGGCCGCATCGTGATCGTGATCGACAATGCGCCGGCGCATAGCCAGACGGAGGTTCGCGCCACGGAGAAGCTCCGGGAGCTTGGCTACGAGGACCGCCTGCCATTGCTCGTCATTCTCCGTCTTGGGCCATACAGCCCGATGCTAAACCCGATTGAGGGTTGCTTCAGCGTGCTGAAGGCCCGTGTGAAAGAAATTCTCGGCCAGCGCCGCAACGAAGCCTCAACTCGCGGCGAGTTTCGAAGCATCGAGGAGCGCAAGCGAGCGCTGCTGCGCGAATGCGCGCGCGATGCGCTCACTCTGATCACACCGTACCTGGTTACGCGCATGGCGTTTCATTCCGCCATGTGGGGTGCGCGTGCGGAAGCCATGGAAGACATGCAGGTTGGCGCTTGATCTGCTCAAGCGTGCGTTCACTTTTTCCGTTTGCGTTTGATTTTATTAACTCGAAGTTGATTGCGTTTTTCATCGATTTTGGGATGCGAAAATATCGATTTTGATTGCAAAAGAGCCGGAGATGGTGGCTTGACATTCGAGTTTGAATATGGATTTTTCTCGCTTTGATCGAGAAATGGTTTAGATTTTGCACTTTTGAACATTCGAAAGAGACGCGCAAGAAGAGACGCACAAGTGATGACCATGACGACGGCAGCAACGGGCGACGCTGCGCAGCGCACGCGCAAGAAGTGAGTGCCACCTGTCTATGCATTACTTGACTACTGTGTGGCTACATGTGCATGTGTATGAACGCTTCTCTCTCTGTGTCGATGCGCGTGTGTGCTGCTGTCTCCCTTGATCGCCTTCTTGCATGCACCAGAGCGCGAATGTCGATGGCACCTAGCACCAGCACCAGCTTCCGAATCAAAGGTGGGTCCCTCCAGTCACCTTCACACGCTTCTTCACCGTCGTCACCATTTCTGCCACCCGCCTCACCACTGGTCACCAAAGCAGCAGCCACCCCTCGACCCGCCCACGGCTTTGCATTTGGCTCACGCATTCCCAACGCTGCTGGCAAAGAGAACGCTCACGCAAACAACCAGGTCCAAGGTCTGTTTTCCCGAGCCAATGCATCAGGAGAGAAAGACACCAGTCACATAATCATGAGCGCCACGGTGGCAAAGTACAAGAGCAAGCGCCGCATGTCGCTCAACCCGGCAGGTGACAGATCCGATTTTGCTGCTGCATCTGACTGCCATCCTTCGACGCCATCCTCTAAAGCCCAACCTCCAGCACTGACCTCCAGGAACATGCCGATGCTGCAGACCAAGACCTCTGGACTCCCCAGACCGACTAGGATCTCAGCTGCGCTTCACAGTAAAGCACACAATCCTGCGCCACTGCCACGAGGATTAATACTTCCCAACAAAGAGCATCAGCCAAAGCTACACACCGCTAGCGGTCTCAGAACACCATCGGTACTCAAGACAGCTCATCAGTTCCCTCCAGCAGATCATCCAGACTTCTGGAAAGCGCGTCTTCAATTTGCGGAGTCGGCTGTCCGAGAGCTCGGCGGCATTCAGTAAGTTCCTTGGACTCTTTGATAATGCTGCTGGCCTATTCTGCTCGCATACGGAGACACTGATCAATGCCTTCTTGCTGCTGATTGTAGAGCCCGCCTGTCGATGGTTTCGCTATAAGCTTCGTAGCAAAGATGACAGCTTGTACCATACGTATGCGCCAGTGTCATGTCATGCTCTGTACTCTAACAACACGCATGTGATTGTGCACCATTCACTTTCTTCTGATCCCATTTGCTGTTCTTATTTATGAAGTTGTGTGATTGTCTATTCCTTCTCTTTGTGCTGCATCAATCTGCCCAGGTTGCGAGCAGGAAGTCTCCTCATGGGAATCTAGAACGCAGATTGATTGAGTTTCTTGAGGCGGAAGGCGAGGACTTTGCTGTCACCGCGAGCTGGAACGAAGACTTCAGCCTTGCCGTCGACACCCACGCCCCTAGCACACACGTGTCCGATGTTGGTAGCACCCGTGACGAAGATTGGCAAGTCGTAGGTTGAACACGCTGCCGGTGGCAGCGAGAAGCTACAGGTTGCCAGAGGCAGCGCCGCTTATATCGAGGGCGAACCGTAAAACGAAGTTCTGTTGGGTAACGCACGTTTGATTGAGAAGCTGGCCGAATAAGAATGTGGTTGCGACCAGAGAAGGGCGACCGATCTCGCACTGCCACGCCTTCTATAGCCCGCGTCGCACATGCACTGGCCGGTCTGCGTGTCGCAATGCCCTCATCCAGAGCATACGAGTCACTGCGAGGTCACACAACAGCATCAAGCACACCAGGTAGCCCTCAGCACCGGAGCACCTCGTAATAGAGAAGTGATAGCAGCAGTCTCCTACCTCCTTGGTCCCCGTTTGCGTCGGAGGATGTGTGCTATACAACGCTGCTGCACCATCTAAGCCACACGCCAAAGTAAGCACATGAGTCAGCACTCAAAAGACCAGTGCTCCACAGAGTTTCGTCAATTGCCTAGAGTAGTTCGTACCAGTCTGCATCGTCAGTGGACTCGTCGCCCCGCTGCATCCACCACGAGCGCCGGGACGTCGACGCCTTGTTCAGCAGCACGAGCACGCAGTCAGCGAAGTGGATGACGAGAGAAATGGAGAGTCACTTCCACAGCTGCAGCCAACCACTCACTTATATTGCAAAAAAGCTCGCATGATGCGCAAGCATTGCTTGAGAGCTCTTCGTCCAAGCCACAGGATGATGTGAGCTCTCGGTCAGAGTAGGAAAAGGTTGCGACTGAACAACATCTCTGTCATGAAGGCTGTTATCGACACTTGGATTGCTGAAAGAGCGTCATCATCTTGCGAGCGCAGACCTCTGTCGCACGAGAAGGGACGAGTCGCATCGGAGAAGGCACGAGAACAACACACCGCCGAGGCCATCCTCGTGCCTGTGACTAGATATTTCAACTCATGTCGAGCGGCGAAGCGACCTCATTGGACGAGGAGGTCCCTTGAGCACAAGGCCAGGTTGTGATAGACTTGGTCTCCGAAAGCGAAGAGAGCAGCGACGGCTCAAGCTCGCAAACCGGTCTTGGCTCTTCTTCTGCTTACCAAGATGAGGAGGAGGAGAAAGGGGAAGACACCGTCGTCAACGAACCGTTGTCCCCCGATGCAGCAGCGAGGCTAGCCGGGCAAGTGCCGTCACGACCTGAGCTCCGTCGGCAGATAAAGCGAGCGAGAGAGGAGGATTATCACGCCTCCCTTTAGAGGAAGACGCAGTACCGGGCGCGGCGACGACCTCGAGTACATTGAAGCGCAGGACGCTGCCGACGAGGAGGAAGACTTGAGTCCGGCCATGGACTTGGACGGTGATGACACGCTCGGCATCGCCGTCGAGTACACCTCGGGCGACGAACGCCTCGTGATCGAGAAACTCCCCAAGTTCACGCGCTGGCTGTACGTACTATGAGATTGTGATGATGTTATAGGTATTGAGTTGTGTGTGGTGGTATTCACATAAGACTCTTGGTGTGCCTAAGTACATTTCGAGCCTCTACCTGTCGAAGGAGAGCTCGCTGACGATCCCCGGCTCCGTCGCGAAGCTGCGCAACGTATGAGTTACTTGTCGAGCAGTCTGATTGTTTGCTGCATTGCCGATGTTCTGGTTCACGAGGATTCTCCATGGGTGTGTGGATTTGTGGCTAAAGGTACCTGACAGGACCAGAGATCACGTCGCTCGCTCGCATCTCGTTCCCAGCGTCCGTCAAGCTACTGTACGTAGAGTAACCAGCAACACAAGGCCTTGACTTCAGCGCCTTGAGCTAAAGAAGTGCTTATGGTTGCTATAGACTCTCTCTGAATGCTGCAGCTCCGTGTTCCAGTCGTCACTGACGACACTGAGCGGCGCGACGTTCCCTCCAAAGCTCAGCGCTTTGTACACCACTGAGAGCGCGATCGCGACCATGTGCTCGACCAAGTTCCCGTCGACGCTGACGCTCCTGTGAGTGGTGATGTTCTGAGCCGCAGGCTAGACACACGCTACTTCAATGAGCTCACCCTAGCTTACTTTCTCTCTCTGTCTTGTGCTTCGTGTAGCGACCTGCACAGCAACGCTGTGAGCTCACTCGAGGGCGTCCACTTGCCCGAGTCGCTCCAGAGCCTCGACTCTCGAGCAACAAGCTGCAGCGCCTGGTCGACTTTGCGTTCCCACGGAACTTAAAAAGCTCAATTTGGACGACAGTGGGCTCGCTGAGATCTCGAACGTGACGTTTCCAGCCGCTGCAGGCTCAAGTGTCTTGCTGTTGAAAAACGTGATCCGCGTGATTCGTCTGACGAATTTCCAGCGGGCGCCTTTGAGAGCGCGTTCAGAGACTCGAAGGACCTGGTGCTGGAGACGCGACCGACGAGTGTCTCGCAGTGCACGACCGGCCACTACGGACAGGAGAACCCGACTGCATTCTCCGCGTGTCTGCTGAAGTCTGAGTGAGAGCTGCTGCAACTTGAAACGCACGTACATGATGAACTCGGCGCAGTACGCGCACATGCTCTGTGGGTTCAGCAGCGTCGAGTCGTACACTTGCGAGCGCAGCTTGGCGAACTTGGAGAACCGGCGCTCGACGGTAAAGTCCAGGTCGCAGACCGCACGAGCGCGTGGTGGTTGCTCACGTTCGTCAGCAGCCACGAGTTGAAGTGGTAAAGGAAGACGTCAAGCACGTAGAACGTCTTGCCATCGTGCACGTGCGTCTCGCAGATCTCGATGCGCTCGTATTCATGATGTGTCGACTTGAGCGTAAGCGTGTCGAATATTGCGCGAAATTAAAACAATCGATTTCCAGCCAATGGAAGGTCTCAAATTATTGCAATTTTTATCAGATGGACGCGTAACAAAAAATAATGAGGTGTTCAAAAATGACGTTGGTAAATTCCTTTCACTTGAACAAAGTATACAACCCTAAATATTCACAACTTTCACAAACCTCTCTAAAGTGATATATGCGCATGGACTTAATAAGTGAACTTTAATCGAGTTGAGCATCTCGCTACACAGGCAAAAGTGAGTTGGAACCAACAAAAAGGACAAATGTGTATAAAAAGGTACGTATACATGTATTATCGGTTAAAAGAGCAGACACCTAACACTAAATTGAGTCTAAATAGAAAATTTGCACGAGTGAGGTTGACGCTCGATGCTCGCGCTACAAGCTCGCATAAGCTCGCTCAAGCTTTTCGAGCCGGAGGATGGATGTTTTTGTGAGCATCCTTCAGCAATTGTGAATGCGAGCAGAGCTCGACAGCATGCGCAAAACGCAACTGGACCGAGCGACACAAGGACGCAAGACGAAGGATGGCGTCTCCATGGCAGGTGCGTGGTGTCTGCTGTCTTCACTCGTGCTAAAAACCGCATGGAAGACATTGAGGTGGTGGCTGACATGTCGTTGTTGTGTGATGCTTGCTCGTTCGACGGACAGAAATATCAAGTGGCGCTGCAAAAGAACCCGATCCGGTACGTGGACGTGCTGTGATGCTCTCCGTCTGCACATGTGTACAGCTAGCTATTATATTAGCGACCGTTATTCTCACTAAATTGCTGTTGCCATGTGTAGCACGAAAGCGCTGACGTCGGCGACTGTGGCGATGCTCGGCGAAGTGCTTGGTGAGTGTAGTGCACCTGGCGCTCTGTTCTGCTCACTCTGCGTTCGCCCAGCGTTCACTGACCTTCGTTCCTGATACACTAGGCCACTTTTTGAAGCATAAGACTCTGCGCGTGGGTTTCTAGCGTCGATGGTGAAAATGAGCTCTTGGTGACAGATAGATCCTGTTCTCACTCGTGCTCTGATCAAATATGAACACAGGGTCTCTCGCTTCGTCAAATGCTCGCTTTCTTCGCGTTTGGGTATGCAAATCAAGCGCGAATGCACGCTCACACCATTTAGATTGTCGTCATCGATGGAGACTGACGTTCGTGTGTGTCTTGTAGCGGCGTCGTGACTGGCCCTCTGCTTCATTACTGGTACGGGCTGCTGGAGAACCAGCGCTTCACGAAGAACAAGCTGGTACGTGAACGCATTTGCATGCGACGCTCAGGGTGCTTCTGTCGGCCTCAGTGCTGGCGGCGGTGTCGCCACAAGCTCTAGCTTCTTTGTGGAAATCGCCAAATGTTCGTGGCTTACAGATCTTGTTGCTCCATGCAGACGCCGAACCAGAAGCTGATCCTCGACCGACTGGTGTACACGCCACCGTTCACGGCGCTGACGATCTTCTCTGTAAGTGCATGCTGACTAAGTCGATCGATGGCTAGCTTTGCATTCATGATCACCCCTAACCTATGCGCCCCATCGCTGTCGTATACTCACCCTCTCCTACAGCTCGGCGTGATGCGCGGCTCGAGCGTCGAGGCGTCCAAGGAGAACCTCCGCCGCGTCTACTTTGGTGCGCTGCTGATGAACTGGCGCGTCTGGACCGTCACGCAGTGGCTCTCGTTCCACTACGTGCCTCCGCAGCTGCGCGTGCTCTGGGGTACGTGTCCTGTTTGTTGGTTCATTGAACGAAGCGTGTGTGTACCCATTTCGCTCACACATTCTTTTTCTTGTGGCGATAGGCAACGCCGTGGCGCTCTGGTGGAACTCGTACCTGTCGCTCACACAGCATTAAGCGAACGCATGCGACAGACACGATGAGAGAGAGAACGTGGAGCGAAACGTCATGGTGCCACCACACGAACCTTCGCAGACCACCACTCACGACCACCTCTCAACTTACATACAGCTTCTTTTTTCTCTGGTGTGCGCTGATATCCAAAAACAAGGGTTATCTATCAAATGAGTTTAAGAAAGCTAACATTTGGAATAAATCACTGGTTTCTTCTCAAACTAGAATGATCGTTTGAGACAGGCTATGCGACTACTGAGGGTGAAGGGCTGAATGCGAGCGGTGCAATCTGTCGACGGGCCTGACTGGTGAACGACGAACGTCCGCCCAAGAAGGAAAACGAGGAAGAAAGGAAGCGCAGGTGGACGACGTGGGGCTGCGAGTGTGAGTGACGGGAACGGACGGCAGTAGACGACACACTCTCCAATCCAAAAGCACGAGCGCATGCAGACTCCGCACGCGGTGTCGTCGCTCACGGCGCTCTGCGTGACCAAGCTGGCGCGCGGCGCGCCGCCACGCGCGCTCACGATTGTTCTCCGGTACGCTCCGCGCGCGCTTTGGTGGAAGAACCGATGCCATATCGTGCTGCTGTGGATCTCTAACATGTGTGGCTGTATGTATGGTTTGATTTGCAATGTAGACGACTCCCGGAAGAGCTCGTGATGAGCGTGCTCGCGGGCATGATCGCGTCCAACACGCTCACGGACGACCGCCTCGCGACGTTCTTCGTGGTCACGCGCCGCGTGCTCAAGCTTGAGGGCTGCTCGGCCATCCGTAACTCGATCCTACGCCAGATCCCGTTCCGTTGCCCACAGTTGGTATGTGTAACGTCGCTTGAATGCCCCCTGCATTCTGATTGAATCAGAGCTGACAGAGTCTCTTGTTTGCAATTGCTCGCCCATAGCGCTGCTTGGACCTCACGAACTGTACGCAGGTGACCAACACCGTCGTGCGCTCGGTGCTCCAGGGCTGCTCGAACCTTCAGACCCTGCGTCTGGACGGCTGTCGCCACATCACGGACGCCGCTTTCCAGCCAGACCTCTCGCCCTTGTACACACTGCGCGCCTCCACGTCGCTCCAGGTCGTGAGCTTCGCGCGCTGCTCGCAGCTCACGGACGACCTCGTGCTCTTCCTCGTACACTCGTACGGCTCGTTGACCGACATCAACTTTTCAAAATGCAAGAAGATCCAGAGCGAGGCGATTCGTGTGCTGCTGCGCTCAGCGACCAATCTGCGGCGGCTCAACCTGTCGTTCATGGATATCACGGACGCGGCGTTCGTCGCAGAGCACCAGCAGGATGGAGCTCCAGACCAGACGAACGGGCTCTGTGCAGTAGGGCGGTCGCTTCGCTCCATCGATCTGACGCACTGCAAGATCACGGACGCTACGCTCTTCGCGCTGGCGAAGCACTGCCGCAACCTGGAGGAAGTGAAGCTCAGCAGCTGCAGCGAGATCACGGACGTGGGCGTCGAGCGGCTGCTGAGCTCGTGCATCTACCTGCGCGAGCTGGACCTGAACAACTGTCCACTGGTGATGGACCGAGGGGTGTCAGCCGCCGGCATGCATGGCAAGCGCCTGCGGCGACTGAACCTCTCGTGGTGCATGAACATCACAGACAAGTGCATCGTGGACCTGGCGCGAGGGTGCGAGCAGCTTCAGGAGGTGCTGCTCGTCTGGTGCACGCAGCTCACGGACGCGGCGCTCGATGCGTTCATCGGCGAGGCGGCGAACAAGAGCAACGTGAAAATCAGTCTGAGCGGCTGCAAGGGCATCAGCAAGGACAAGATGGCTGAGGCGAGACGGACAGGGCTGCTCATCGCATGACCCTCCTATTATTTTACACCAGCACTATAGAAAGAAGCGAAATTTTGAAGCACCAGCATCAGCACCAGCAGAAGAGAACTGAAGAGAGAGACTACAGATATTAACATCCACCAGAATTTTTATAAAAACACACCACCGACGACGTAAATTATTATCCCAATGACAGACTGATTTATCAGCACGTGATGCCTCTGGTACAGTATATCAGACCTCCGATGGTGGTGATGTAAATATTTTTCTCTTTCTTTACCTATTCTCACATGCTCACTTGAACTTGACGCTGATGACCACGTGGCCCGACCAGTAGTAGTAGCCCAGCGCCGCGCTCAGCAGCAGCCAGAACCACGCGAGCACGCGCGCGTGGTACACGAGCACGAGCACCAGCACTACGGAGAAGATCTTGAGCTGCGCGCGCGTGACTTCGTCAAACGTCAAAAAGTACGTGCAGAGGAACTCGGGAACAGCCGCCATGATGCGGTAGAGCGAGAAGAAGAGCAGTCCGCAGGGCACCAACAGCGCCAAGCCCAGCAGATTGCGGCCCAGGATGCGCACTTCGTTGTACGTATTCCACATTGTCCAGCACCACTGGGAGATCTGGTGGTAGGCTGAGCTCGCGTGGTGGCTCCAGATGGACAGTGTGTGCTTCAGGCACTCCCACAGGTTGCTCAGATGAATGAGAAGGATCTCCAGACCTACTCCGAGCTCCGTCTTGGCGACTGCAAAGTACTCTCGAAGCACAAAGATCGTGTCTCTTGTTGGACCCACCACGGCTTTCACACCTGCTCCCACTTTCGCGCGCGCTTCTGAAATGGTGACTGGAAGATGAGGACGGTGCCCATGACGTAGCGCCATCACCATTTGCTCCGCTGCAGTCGCCATCTCCAGCACGATCTCCTGGAAGCCACTGACTGCAGACCCGATGGATGCGTAAGCTGAGTTCATGCTCGTGGGCGAGTCGTTGTTGGTGGACTCGACTGGAATATGCTCGGGCTGTTGAGACTGGCAAAGAGCAGGGTCTGAAGCTGGATCAGCTACGCACACAGTGTTCGCGGCTGCAACTGTAACCGCCTCTTCAACAGCAGCCCTGACCTCATCAGTTACGCCTTCAGCCTCATCAGCAGTGTCGACTGTGACTTTAACCATCGTCTCTTCGGAGCGGGAGACCATCAGCTCTACTGGTTGAGGGTGGATCTCGACCTCAAGAGCCTCGTAGTCGTTTGACTCCAAGTCAATAGAGAGGCTAGTGAGGTCTTCTTCGTTTTCAGCTGATGCAATCGACACCTCGGACAGAGAAAGACTCGGCTCAAACACCGTCACTGGCTTCCCGTAGCTAAACAAGAGCGCGCCGCTGTCTTGACCGTCATGGACATCCGACAGTAGCTTCGCATCCTGCTCGTTTTCAGTCGATGCTCTTGACGCCTCGGAGAAGGAGGAGCTCTGCTCAGTCAATGCCGTTGACTTCCTGTAATCGGAGAAAATCACGTCGTTGACTGGCTCATCGGCAACATCCGACAGTAGCTCCGTATCGAATGGAGACGTTAGTTCATATTCTGGTGCGCCTTCTCCGAGTTTTGCAGCAGCATCTTCGAGCTTCTTCGTGTCGCCGTTCGGGAAAATCACCCCGCGCACTTTCAAGAACACAGCCCCAACGCGTTTCGAGATCCCATTCGACTCGTACTCTACGTCTTCATCTTTGGCATTCTCTTCTTGTGCAGGTTGCCACAACTTGCCATCGTCCAGCTTTCCACCAGCGACAGCACCATGTTGTTTGACGAACGCGACAATTTCGACCTTCTCGACATCTGCATCTTTCAGTTCCAGTTCTGCCTGCACTTCCACCACCTCGCCATGCTCGACGTGCACGCCTGTGTCGGTGTCTGCATCCTCCACTGTCGTGTCTCTCCGCTGGAACTTCTGCTCCGAGTCTTCATCCTCGCTATCATCTTCTTTTGTAGGCTGTTGCACGCCCTCGTTGCTTGGTTCGTCATCTCTGAGTGCATCTGGATCTTCGTCGTGCTCCACATTTTCATCTTCCTCTTCAGCAGCATCTTCCTGTTCCAACTCTCTCTGCTCGTCGCTCTCTTCATATTTGGCACGCACGCCCACTTCGTCATCTTTATCCTCCACCGTCGCATCACTTCGACGAAACGCGATGCTAACGGGTCTAACGCTCGCATCCTCGTGCTCTTTTGCGTCGCTTCGCCCCTCTTCCACAGCTGCAACTGCACTCTCCACGTCGTCATCGTCACCCACTTCATCTTCATTACCGTCTGCTAGGAAGTCACCCTCGTCGAAAGAATCCAGCAGCCGCGCGGCGTCTTCCTGCGCCGCCTCGAGCGCGAACACCGGCATATCGACCGAGTCGTCGTCGTCATCATCCAGCGCGATGGCGTCGTCACGCAGCGCACCGGCGTACTCTGAGCCAGCAGTGGACACAAAGAGCGGTTCGTGCAACGCACTCACAACCGTGAGTGCTGCGTAAACGCACGCAATCGCTACCAGTAGCAGCAGCAGAAGCGACGGCCGCCACCTCCTCGTGCTGCGCATTCCCATTGTTGCGCTCGTTTGTTTTTTCAAGTCCGACTTTCAAAATGATGGCAGACAACCTATCGAACAGCATATTTTTCATGAATGCCACAAGATCAGCATACTTTTCGACAGATGATACCGCAATGACGAGATGATCTCCGCTGGGTGGAGACTGCAATGGTCTCTCACTGTTCCTTGCGTGGGCTTTCGCGGAGAAGCTGTACGATCCGTAGAGAAGAATGTTGCTATATGTCATGTAAAATTGCACGGTCGCAATCAGTATCACGCCAGTAATCAAGCATCAAACATGCCAACTAACCTTTCCGTGGAGCATTTCGGTGGACTTCAGTACATTCACATCAAAACAACTCGAGGACCTTGATCGAAGACCAGTCTTGTTCCGCTTGAGCTTTGTCCGTCAGGAATACAACCGCGTTTTTGCCCAGACGCTTCCACACGGTGATTATTGCTTTCGTAACCTGTCACAGGGTGAATCTGTTAGGCGCCGTAACTCCGACAAGTCAACAAGATAAGACGATGTCACTTCACCTCATCGCACGATATCAAGTGGATACACACATGGGACGTCGCGTCTGTGCTCGATATGTAGTTCACGAGGGTGGCGAAGTCAGATCACTTGCTGTGCCTTCTTCAACACCTGCCACCACTTGCTCTACTTAAGTCGCATCGCTCATGGCCGAGCACGTTACTAGCACACGATTCTTCAGGGAACCGGGGTGTGTCACGATGCACGTGAGGCTTTAGTTCCGTTTCATGTCACGTGGGCCCAGGACAGGGGCTGACAGGAGTGGGAGTAGCTGGAGGATCTAGGAGCTCACAAGTGATCTTCATCGGGATACGCAACCGTGACTCGGGCCGCAATGTCGCGGGTGGGACAGCGCTCGTGGCGTCAACAAGTGACTGGCGCACGCACAAGGGACTCTTGCGTCGAGTCGATATGCGAACTGGTGGTGCTGGTTCTGGTCGCGTGGCTGGCGCGGCTTGAACGCTCGTTATGACTTGCACGGACCGAGTGAATTCCTCAGCTTCCGCGACTTGGTCATTTTGCGCGGATTGCATGAATTGAGCCAACTCCGCAACTTGTGTGGCTTGAGCAAGTTGCGCAATCTGCACGAATTGCGCAAATTGCGCGGATTGCCTGGTTTACACGAAGAACATCATTTGGGCGATCCGCAACAGTTGCACAGCTTGTGCGGCAAAGGAGAGGTCTGAAGAGCGGTTGGGATGTTTCTTATCGGCTAATGGTGCTCAACGGAGACCACAGTGTTGACAGCGCGGGTAGTACCCCAATCACCAGAGCCATCGAAGTTAACATGGTCGCCGCTGTCGTCGTCGCCGTGAGCGATATCAGCAGCCGAAGCGTAGAAGATGCCTGCTCGTGGGCTGGTCGCGGCTGGTGGCGTCGTGGTCGGTGGTGTCGTGGTCGTGGCTGGTGAGGTCGTGGTCGGTGGTGTCGTGGTTGCACCTGGTAGCACTGCGACCGCGGCTGCCGGAGAGCCAGTTGACGAGCCGATGGGTGTGCGCGGCCTTGGTCTTCACCATGTGATACTCCAGTGTCTTCCCCGTTACTTTCGGTTTGCCTCCTTTGTCAATAGGGCCCACCAGTCGAGCCAATGCCTCCCATCCGATGTCCGGCTGTCTCACTTTCCACCACCACGCCGAATCAACCTTACATTGGTCGATGATCACCTTCCGCCTTTTTGAGAGACAGTAAGGGCGTCCTCGTCATGCTTCTGCCTCCCGCGTCTGACCATGGCTGTCTTGTTCTTGATTGATCTGTTGCGTGTATGATTCTCCATGGTTCTCATGTTCATCCTTCGTCACTTCTGGAGAAGAAAAAACTTACTAAAACGAAGTGAGACGAACCCATGACAAATGTTAAAGTTTGAAGTAGCGTATGTTATATGTAGAACAATACCCCTGCTTAAGAGATCCACCCCCAAATGAGCCAATTAGAAGTCGCGCTTTTATATATGAAAACGCATGTAGATACAGGACGCATTTGCAGGTATTTTACGCAGCGAGTGGTCACAACTATCCGCTCACCATCAGACAACGCTGCACGGCCACCGCGGTTCTACCAACAAGCAGTGTTTGCAAACGGTAGCCAGCGGCCAACCACCATCAACCACAAAATTCCACTCAGCGGCATTTACCGATCTTCACCAGCAACCATTCCGCGATCAGTGGTCACGCTACCAGCCACCAGACAACAGCAAGCAATCACCCGCCGCGGCCCATGAGTTGTCAATCAGCGGGCAACGACCGCCCACCACCAGACATAAGCGACCAGGCAACAGCAAACAACCAGCACGCAACCAGCGTTCATAAGCCAGCAGGGATTAGCTAGTGAGACAGCGATCGGTGGGACGGCCACGACAAAGAGGGATTGGGCAGCACACATAGCAGTACATGCTCAACACCGTGTGCGTCGACTGCAAGCTGAGTATACCGTCGTTTCTCAAGAGCGCTGACATGCGAACTACAATCAAGCGGTACTATGGCACGCTTGCCATTGGGTCCTACCAGTCAAAACGAACACAGATTCAGCGCTGGAAGAGAGAAGAAGCCAAGCTCCAGCTCACCGCCAAGCAGCAAAAGGGCACACATAGATAGGTAAGAGCTCGAGATTACGACTTTTCTCTCTAACGAAATGGAGAAAGAGATCGTTTTGTGGGTGATCGATTTGAGAACAGAAGGGGGTCCCTGTGTCGTCACGTATGCTCGCCATTAAGGCAAGAGAAGTCGCCGATACGGCGCCCGTTCAGAGCTTCAGCATACCCGACAGCTGGATCACTGGCTTTTAGACCAGACGCAAGCTTAGCATGCGCTCTCCGACGAGGCAATGCCAGACAAGCCCGACGACATCGACGTAGTTGCGCAGATCTTTGCTACGCAAGTCGAGACGACAGTCCGTGAGCTCGGCATCAAGCGCGACTTTAACGCGGATCAGACAGGTCTTGCTTTTACATCTGCACTTCATGCTGGGTTTATATATAATACACGCCATTCACAAACTCAAATGCTATGTTGTTTGCTTTTTATTGCTCTTGTAGCCGTCTTCTTTGAGTATTTGTCGATGCGAACACTCAATGCAAAGGGTGAAAGACCTTCTGAGTCAAGTGTGCGAGGGCTTCGAAGGACAGATTCACTGTGATGCTGCTTGGCGACTCCTAGGGAGGTCGCTACGCTCCCTTCGTTATCTTCAAGATGAAGCCCGCAAAGCAGGCTTCGATCGTGCAAGAGAATCAAGCTGAGTGGGGTGGCTTCGACAAGCGCACATGGTCGGGAATTCGCGACATGCAACGCGAGACGAACACGCAAATTCACACAAACTCGAAAGGTGAACAAATTGATTGTTTTTGTATTGATTGTATTCGACTTATCGCTAACCCGTTCTGTGTGCAGGGTGGTGGAACTCCTCTCTGTCACTTTTGTTCCTACAGCACCACTTTGCTGATCCCTCGTCTCCAGAGGAGTCCGTCCTACTCCTCTGGGACGACTTTAGTGGACACTGGACGGATGCAGTCCGTCAATACGCTGCCTCGCTCAACGTGCTCCTGCTCAAAGTGCCACCGGGAGCGACATCTGGCTGCTAGCCAGCAGACGTCGCTTGAAATCATCCATTCAAGTCCCACTTGCGACGCTACTGGCTGGACGACATGCAACAGCAACTTGAACAGCACAGAGGAAGTCCTAAGCACTTCAAGTTGGTACCTGGCAGAGCGGGATTCTCACGATGAATCTCATGCGTGGAACCAATTGAACCTACAGACAGTTGCTAATGGGTTTAGAAAGAGCAGCATTCTTCCGACAGAGGAATGCATTGCGTCATCTAGTCTGATCGCTTCGCCAGAGCGGTTATGTCTCATTAGCAGCCGTGTCATCGCTATTGATGACAACTTCGACACTAATGCCGATAATGAAGCCTTTGTTTAATTAAGCGGTAAGTTGCCCGTGTAATATCTTTCCGTATTAAAAAGGAACCTCACTTGGCGGGCTTCAACCGCACAACATGGGAATTACTCTACAGGCGAAATACGGTACGGTCAATCGCTGCTGATTTGATTTGGAAGGTCATTTCGCCTTCCTTTCGGAGAACACGAAAGTGCTTTCTGGGAAGTGAACATTTTTTGGGGAAATATAAAATCTGCGCCTTTTCAGACTTTAAATATAAATTCTACGCCTTTTGTAATATAATCTGGTATTATACAGAAAGACATGTAAAATACACAGTACACTATAAAACGGGAAGGAATGAGAAAATTACGA
>JAADXK010000745.1:0-16233 GCA_023337805.1 Globisporangium barbulae | reverse complement strand
CAAGAGCACGCCAGGGTTGTACTTGCCAGCCTCCCTTCTGTGCTCGGATTCTTCTCGTCCCAACGAAAAAATCGTCTCGGACCTCACCGCAGGCGAGAAGCAAACACTGGTAGTGTGGGGAGACGCGCGGTTTCCGGCATCTGCGAGAGGCGCCATTTCGATACCCACCACAAGACTACGAAGGAAAGTTGGCTCCAGAGTGCCGACTATTGACTAAGATGAGTTCCGAACATCAAAGCTGTCATGCTGCTGTCATCAGCCCATGGCTGGGCTCTTGGAGTCCTCGCCAGGAAGGCCGTCCTGAGCGCTGCGCGTTTGTACCAACAACGCATGTCCTCGCAGCATCTGGGACCACAACGTGAATGCAGCCATTAATATTCTTCATCTCTTCGTCAGGAGGGCACAAGGACATCCACCACCGATGGCATTTACGCGGGGAGGCTCGAGCGAGCAGCAAACGTAGCGCGGTCAGTAGCGCATTCAGATTATTTTTGCTGTCTGTAGTCGGCAGCGAAGCGGAGCGATGCCTTTCATTTCTCCGTGTGGACTCAGTAGAGGGCAGCCACTACTGTATGGAGGTGATTGACAAACGCACCATGAACAGATACAGACAAGCCTATTGGTAATGGAGGTCGTGAGACAGCAGATAGAAGAAGCGTAGGACACCTAGAACAAGGCGATGGCACTGCCAATAGCGGCACCAGTGCTACGCTGTACTCCGAGCTGGAACATTGTTTTTAACCGATATGAGCACACGGAAACCCTCAGCTTTGTCATCTTGTCGGTTACACGTACGAATCAGTTACTGTATTGACTTGCTTGTGCTGTTATAAGCCACATTGACCTTCAAACCTCTTCCTCAAGTTCCTGACTCAGGCTGCTGCTTGCACATCGGTGGTCGTCTGCGAGATGAAGTCCTCAGCGTTCTCCCGCTGGCTCGCTGCCTTGCGCAGTCGGTACGCGACCTCGAGCGACGTCGGACGCCCCGGGGGGTCAGCCGCGAGGCACTGCAGCGCCAGTTCCCGCACGAGGTCGGGGCACTGGGCACTGAACGACGGTCGCCAGCCCTGGCGCATGATCTGGTGCACCAGGATATCTTCACTCATGACGACTCGTCCACTGGCGTCGTCCACAATGCGTTCGTAGAACGGCATCTCGCACGTGTCGATCTCCGAGAGCACGACCCCAAACGCGTACACGTCGCTCGCCACCGAGTAAGCAGCCTCACCCGACAGGATCTCGGGCGCCATCCAGCGACCAGTCCCCAGTCCACTCCATCCTGAAGCGAGGCTCTCTTGACCGCTGCTACCTCCTTGGTCTGGGCTTGGATCTGCAATGCTTGACTCGGACTCCAGATACCGAGAGATGCCGAAATCTGTGAGCTTGGCGCGCAGGTCCTCGCCCAGGAGCACGTTGTGCGACTTGATGTCGCAGTGGAGCAACATCGGGTTGAGCGAATGAAGGTACACGAGCGCCTCGATGACGTCGATCGCGATGCGCCACTGGTGCGTTGTCCAGGTCCGCTGACTTCTAAACCCTTGTTCGTTGTTGCTGCGCTTGACGTGATCCAGGTGTGCGCGCAGGTCGCCGCCGGGCATGAACTCCAGCATGAGTTGCACGTCGCGCTCCATGGTCCACGCGACGCCCAAGAACGCGACGATACGTTTGTGCTTGAGCTTGCAGACCGTCTTGATCTCCTTGAGGAAGAGCTGGATGTCGCTACGCGTGTGGCTCCCACCGTCACCCTTAAGGTGCTTGACGACCACGCTCTGCGACGAGCGATACTTGGCAAGCCACACTTCCCCGAACGCGCCCACGGAGAGCTGCTGCTGCTTGTGGATCGCGTCAAAGTCCACGCGGTACGACAGCAGCTCCTCGTCTTCCCAGATCGAGCTCAGCGCCGACGAGGTTGACGACGACCCCGAAGCGAACGCTGATGATGACGCTGACGACGACGAGACCTGGGACGAGCTCGCCTTCTTCGGCTGCTTGACTCGTTCCACGTCGCCCCCACCGCCACCACTATGGAATGAGCCGTGGCTGTCTGCAAAGTGTGGTTCATTCCCACTGTACAGGTCGGCGCTCTCACTATTCTCGTGGCTTTCAAAGAACGTCGTGGACGGCAGCGCCTGGTAGGACGCCGTGATACGCAGACCACTGCTGCTCTCCTGGTCAAAGAGGACTCGGTCGCCCTCATCCCCAGCTTCCTCTCCATCTCCATCCGGGTCGTCGTCATCTGCATCGCTGTTGTGGTTGTTGCCTCTACTGTAACGTGAGTCTTGATGGCCTGGTCGACTCTTTCGCTGCCGCCGCTGGCGCTCGGGCTCTTCAAACTGGAAGTCCGGGTTGACCTCGTCGTCCGTGTCCTCGTCTTCGTCGCTCTCATCACTCTCATCCTCATACTCGTCGCCACCGTAACCGTTCAAGTTCGTGAGACCCATGGCGCGCCGCAGCCTCTTTAACCGCCCCGCACTCTTCATGTGGTTCCGGAAGCAGTGCGCCCAGACGGTCAGCGACTTGTCGCCCACGGCGCGCAGCGTCTCTTCTTCCGGCAGGTAGAACCGCTGTCTGTCGCCCGGGAGCGCTCTTGGGAGACTCGACTTGCGCCGCGCCATCGAGTCCGACTGCCGCTTGTGCAGCTCGCGCTCCTGCACGTAGCCCTGGACTCTGAACTCGCGCTTCACGCGGTCTGCGAGTGACACTTGCGTGAGCACGAAGCGGCTGAGCAGTTTGCCCTGTCCACTCGCAATGTCATCGCTCGCAAAGATCTGCAGCGTCGCGGACTCAGCCTCAAACACGCAGAACCGCCTCCTGAACTTGCGGAAGAGCCCCTCTTTGCGCCAGAGCCAACCGCTGATGCGCACCGGCACCGAGAACGGTTTAACCGTCTTGGGGCTTCTGTTACAAGCGATACCCACAGACGCTAGCGGCTCGTGCTTCTCGGCCAGGTACTCGTAGATGCCCTGCTCGGCGTCGCGGATGCTGCAGAGGGAGACGCTACCCGGGACGCCAGCGCCACGACCGCGGTACGAGAACAGAGAGGCCGACGTGGTGGACGACGTCGTGCTGGGGAACTGCGCTGACGCGAGCGCGGTGTGCGGCGGCAGCTTGTCGAGCGACGCGCCAAAGAAGAGCTGGTCGCTGCTGCTCGCGTTGCTGCTCTCGATGTGGCGCGATAGCGACTGCTGCTGCTGGTGGGGCGGGTGATGGAGATGATATTGGGGCAGTGGAAGCGGCATGTGCGGCGGGCCACGGCCGCCATGGGATGCGTCGTGTGGATAGCTGTTGCGCCGCATGTGGTGGCGCTTGCTTCTTTGGCTGCCTTGCTTGTTTTCTGCTTCCTTTTCGGCTAATAAAGCGGTGGGTGTATACTATTATGCACATAAGTTTACAAACAACAGGTCAAATTCTACATGTATGGTTGTGTTGCTGTATATCTGCTAGTAATATCAAGTTCAATTTCTGTACAATTTTGAATGAAGAAAAGGTGAATACTTGTGTGGCGGATGTAAATTGCAAATCATCGGCGCAAGTGATTTCTTTTCTGAACTAGATTTCGAGCTGATTTGCACGAGATTTGATGCGATGCGAGCAAATGAACTTGTTGAAACACCGCAGTCATATCATTCGTACATGGGTGTCTCCACGGCTTTATAATGCGATAGAGCTCACGTATCACTTTATTTCTCGGATTGACACAAAATATTATTACGTGCGCAAAAGCCGAGAGTGGACTGCCACTTTTCGTCATCATCTAAGTGTCACGCCTGGCAAACACGAATGCGCACACCTCACTGTACGTCGCTGCCGTACGTGAAGGTGCGTGATGAGCGCTGGTGCAAGTGTGGCTCTGCTCATGGACCTGTTTGACCTTTAGTTTGCGTACAAGATACACTGTTTGTTACAGATCTGTCTACATACCACCAGCCACTACTGAGCAAAAGCCTGTTCTCTTGTCCAGCAAGCCAGCAAACAACATCAAGAGATATGGACGCATTGTGGTTGCTGTAGCCATGTGTGCGAGAGTTGCTGTTGCTATGTTTGTGGCTTTGACAAGACAGTCGCGAACAACAGTACTTGTGCATAAAAACAACACAAGCACAAGAAGCAAGCAAGCGCAAGCGGGCAAATGCGATTGCAATTTCCGCCTCTTTTGTGAGCAGGGGCGCGAAACGAAAGAAGAGGAAAGAACGGACCCGACCTTCGCACGCTAGCCACAGTCTTGTTTGCGTTTTTGTGAGCAGTAAACCCTTCTAAACCTGAACTAGGTATCATGGACAAGGCTCTGTCTCGACCGTTTACCTTTCTATGTCAAGCAACTTGTTTCAAGAGTGTGTGCTGCAAAAACACGCTCATCATGTCCGTGCGCGTGTCTTTTTGCGCGTCGGTTCAACACCCGTTCGTATCGCACGGTTTCTAACCTGGCGATTCGAACGGCCAGTATCGAATCCATCCATCCGACCTGTATCATCCGGCGTCCCTACTTTATCCAAGTTATTTTCTCCGGTTCCTACGACCGACCAAAATATTCATCCAGTCCCCCGACTATAACGCTGCCTCCCAACGAACTCCGAAGAAAAATCTAGCCGCTAATAATATAACAATACGGGTGGCCTTCCTGCCGATGATGGGAGTGGCTGGCCGGCCCCGCTCACTCACTCATTGCAGCATTTCGCACGCACGACCGAGCTACTCCCCCCGTCCTTCCTGCCGTTCGCCCTCTCGTCCCGTGGCCACCGCGTGACGTCATCAACGCTCTCCTCTCGTGTTACGATGCTGTACGACCACCGCCGCAAGCGCGGCCGCCAGGCGATGGCCGTCGCGCCGCCAACCGCGACGACGAACACGGCCGCAAGGACCACGACCGCGAGGACCACGGCCGCAGTGAACACGACTCGACTCGCGGCGCCCATTGTGCGCGCGCACGCGGCGACGGAGCGCTTCCTCGAAGCGGCGCTCCCAAGACATTCCCGACAGCAGCAAGCGTGGATGAGCGGCCCCGAGCACGCGCCAACGTCTCTTCGGTCGCCGACGATGGCGACGGCCGCGCGAACGACGACGATGATCGAGCCCGCCGTGAGAAGGGCGACGTACGCGTCCGCCACACCAGAGCTCGTGGTGGCGAGCGAGTCTGCGGACGTGCACAAGATGATCCGCCACGCGCACCGCGCGCGCAGGCTGCTGCTAGACCGGCTCACGGTCGTGAACCTGCGACGCAGCCACCGCTGCGAGCTGCTCGAAGAGATCACGCGGCTCAAGAAGGTGCTCGCGAGCTTGCAGGAGCAAGTGGACACGACGACACGCAACGTGGCCAAGATGGACCGCCTCGTGCACCACCTGCAGTCGATCTCGGGCATCTTCACGGACGTCATCCAGGCTCCGACAACAGCAGCAGCAGCGCCGTCACTGGCTCTGACAGTAGCCAGTGGTGATGGAAAAGGAGAACAAGGAACAAGAGAGAGCAACGAGAGCTTGAGAGCGGCAGCGCTGGCAGTCGAAGCAGACGAGCGAGTGGTCCAGTTGATCGAGGACGAGCTCGAGGCCAAAGCGGAGCAGCCACAACAGGTCGAAGGTGCCAAACAGGGTGACAGCTCGATGAAGAATCCGGGCAACAAGCCGCTGGCGAAAGACGGTGCAGTAGTTAATGGCGATGAAAGCGCCAAGAACGAAGAAGAAGAAGGACCGCGCGACGCTGAAGAAGAACAAGGAGACAGAGACGCCAGTA
The DNA here is from genome assembly GCA_023337805.1 of Globisporangium barbulae. Classification (NCBI taxonomy): domain Eukaryota; phylum Oomycota; class Peronosporomycetes; order Pythiales; family Pythiaceae; genus Globisporangium; species Globisporangium barbulae. The sequence continues at coordinate 10,508 of JAADXK010000745.1, read as the reverse complement.
CGGCCACAGCAGCGGAGTGAATCTACATTATAAGGAGAGAAGGTCGGGAAGTATTTATTCGGAGGCTGATGGGATGTGTGTGGTGATACGGACGTTCTCAGGTATTAACTCGTAATAATTTCATTTTCCATTGGAGCTTCGAATTTTCTAAAAGACTTATTTATTATTTCGCTTCAGAAGTGCAGATATTAATGCGTCTTTGTCGCAAAAAAATGGGCAAAACATTTTCATGAGTCATCAGTTTCTTAATGATGACAAAATGTGATTAATTTACCTTTCTTTCAGAGGTGTAACGATAAAGAGGTATATCCATTATAGAAAATCAGTTATTGTGAATTCTACTAGTATAAAAGTTGTGTTTATAAACCTTTTACATACAGTATTGTCCAATCGATAACTTTTCCTTGTACCAACCCTTCTGAGGCGAAACAAAAATTGCGCGTGCTCTTGTAGAGGGATCTCTCTTTGACATACATCAAATACAAGACCCTCTTGGCTTAATAGACATGCGACATCAACATGGACTGCAGACCGACGACGACAACGACGCGTCGCACAGCGCATCTTTCTCACTCTGGACACCACCCCAAGCCATGACGACGCCACGCGACCTGCTGCCGCAATGGCTCGTGCACCACGACCGCCTGGCCACCAGCAGCACTGTCGCCCTCACTGATCCCGTTGCCGATGGTACAACTCTTGAAAAGAGCTCTACGTTGTTGCTCGCGCCGCCGAGCCACATCACGATGGTCCCGTGGGACGACGGCTTCACGCCCTCGGGCTGCAGCGGCAAGCCCGGCAAGATTATCCGCGACCAGGTGCGCTCAACGCCCGGTGCGTTCTGCGTCGTCGACCGCGCGGTGAGCCGCGAGACAGCGGATATGCTGTACGCGAGCGCCGTCAAGGCGCGAGTTTGGGGCGTGTACGTGCCCACAGCCGAGCTCTCGTTCTCAAACCAGAGCACTAGCGACAGCGAGGAGTCCACGGCAAGAGAGCACAGTAAAGGCGATGATGAGGAATCGTATCGGAGATCACTGGCGAAACGCGCGGTGCAGGAGCTGCTCGTGAACAAAGCCTCTGATGTGATCTCGTCGAGCGACTGGCGCAACACGCACGGCGTGGCCGTGTGGATCATTGCGTCCGACTGCGACGACGAGACCGAGTACCACCTCGACTACGCCGAGATGGTACGCTACGAGACGAACGTGATCGTACCACCGCTCTATGGGGCCACGCTGCACGTCAGTCCTCTGCGCAACCGCATCGATGAGGCTGATACCCGAGGAGCCGATAATGAAGAGGAGGACCTTGTATCCGACTTTGAAGGCGGCGGCTTCCACGTGAACATGAACGGACTGGAGCATTACCGCCAGTACGGCTACAAGACGCGGCTCGCGCACAAGCTCTCGACGGATGCGCTCGAAGCCGTTAGTGCAACGGAGCCCGGCTGGCAGCATGTGCCTTACTTGTACCGTCGAGGAATTCTCTGCGACGGCGAGTTCCCGCACTTTAGTGGTCGCGTGCGTTCGCTACCGGCAGCAACGACAACATCAGATCGATTTCCGGTTAAGCGGGTGGTCGTGGGCTTCAACCTGTTCCCTCCCGAGATCGGCGCGTTCGTGGAGAGGTTCCCCGAACACAGCAATGCGTTCAACAAGTACATCAAGGTGTCCCAGGCCGCCGTGAAGCAGGCCGGTGGTGTCGGTGAACAACAGCAGCAACCGTGGAGCCTCGCGAGTCTGAGGGCAAACCCAAAGCAGGCCGCGTTCCTCAAGTTCCTCGCCAAGAAGATCAAGGAGAAGAACGTCGACATTTCGACGCTCAGGAGGCGAACTGACTGTGTTGGTGCTAGTGGAGAACCGGTTAATAATGCGCCAGTAGAGACAACCTCCACGTCCTGAGACTGTATGACGGCAAACCCACAGATCTGCATGCATTCATGCAGCTCTACTAACATAAATACACCCACGTAGAACGCTCTTTTAATCAACTGGCTGGCGATCGATCAGTTGTGGCGGAAGAACTTGAGACTGACCCAGTTGGCGTAGAACGCCAGGAAGGACACGGGGATCGTGAGCGGCAGCAGGTAACAGTAGTACACGTCCAACTCGATTGCACGCAGCACGCCCCCGGCCTCCGCTGGCTCTGGGTCACTAGTTGCTGTGGCCGTGAGCGTCTTCGCAGTTCGGGTGCCAGCGCTGTCGTCGATGAGGAGCAGGAGCTTGGAGAAGAACATCATGTACCTGTGGCCACATGAGACGTGAGCAGCTGCGCGATAGCGTAGTAGGTAGATACGCATACGAAGCAGACGCACATGGAGAGGACGAAGGCGAGCGCGGCCCCCAGCACGATCACGTAGCCCCACACCTGGCTCGTCGAGCCCGCGCGCTTGGCATTTTTGCCCGAGCTCATCCTTTTTTGTTTGTCTGCTTTTTGGTGTTGTTGTTCATTGCGGTCATGCGCTATGAGACATATAACATAACATAATCAGTAACCGTGATTCTACATGTCCTATGTCACACATAGAGAAACTGGCGTTCAAGCTCGACACATCACTCGAATCGAGCTCTTGCATCCTAACGTTGCTGTCTATCGAAGGCTTTGCGCTGTGTTGTCGGCCTCAGCTGATACCAAACAACGCGATGCGAGTACTAGCGTCTGATGTCTCATCTGGTACCTCAGAGTACCAGGTTTGCTATGCTGAAACCAATTTCAACCCTCTGTCGAATTTCCATTATTTGCATCCATCCTCAGTCTCCATTCTCATCAACGCAGTCATGGTCTACTCAGACATACACCTGCTGTGCTTGCGTGGCCGCGAGCGGCTGCATCTCCTGGGCGCGCATCACGCCCTCCCTGGCGTTCAGCTTCTTGTTCTCGTAGCGGATGTACCAGGCAGCGAGCAGCGCCACAATCACGAGCGGCACGAGCACCGTGGTGTTCGTAACACCGCCAAAGCCAAACCTCCCAAAGTCGAACGACAGGCGCACGGGCTTGCGCTGAGGCAGATCGCGGATCTTGGACTCCTCGTACTTGTTGTAGCCCGCGGGCTCGGCCATGGGCTTGGGCGCCTTCTTCCTCCTCGAGGAGTGCGAGGACAATGGAGTGATGGTCACTGGCGCTTGGCCCACGTACTGAACGTCGCCGCTGCCTACAATGCCTCCGCTGATGGACTGCGAGGCCTGGACGATCGCGTCTCCACTGCCGGTGATTTTCACCGTCGCTTGGACGCACGCGATCGAGCCAACATACGCGTCGCCCGAGCCCGCGAGCGAGATCTTCTCGGTCATGCACCTCCCGCTTGGGTACACGGACACATCGCCACTGCCAGCAATGGACACAGCCACCGAGTCCGAGTCAAAGTTGTACGAGTTGATGTACGTGTCACCCGACCCGGCGGTGGACAGCGTGGTCTCCTTGGCGACCACCGAGTTGATAAACAAGCGAAGGTCGCCCGAGCCGTGGATCTCGCTCGAGAGCTTTTGCACCGCGATTTGGGTGGTCGAGAGCTCAATGTTGCCGCTGCCCGTGATCGAGAACGCAAGCTGCTGCACGTTGAACGACGGTGCGTCGTGGATGTACACGTCGCCGCTGCCTTGGGTGACAATGCTGACCGAGTCGCTTGGCGAGTTCGCGACCAGCACATCATTCTCAATGATCACGTCCGCGGATCCTGTCGTCGAGACGTTCTTGAGCTTCTGCAAGTGCGCGAGTGTCACTTCGACGAGCAAGTAGCCTTTCAAATCGATCGTCGCCATCCCGGAGCGCGCGCGGATCTCGAGCACGCCGCGGGCGGTCGAGACGACCTCAAAGAAGTTCAGCACGTCCGCTGAATCACCCGAGAAGCGCACCTTCGCGAGCGAAGCCTGGTCAGCGACCGTGGACAGAAACACGCGGCCGGGGATGCTGAGCTTCACCTCGTCGATCTCGTCCTTGTCGTCGAGAAGCGCCGTGTGGCTCGCCACCGTCCACATGCGCTCCCACGTCTGGTGCGACGGCGAACCTTCTTCACTGTCCGAGTCGTCGTCGTCCCACGGATTCTTCGGTTGGAAGTGTGGTGCGATTGGCGTAGCCCCATCGCTGGTAACAATGATGACCGCTGCAACGGGGCGGGGCTGCGATGACAACGCGAGCAGCGCTGCGCTAACGACCAGCAGTGTTGCCTGGACGCATCTGAAGCGCGGCATGGTGGACGCGAGTGTAGAGCTGGCTGGACGGAGAAGGCTGGTGCCGAGGCGGACGAAAGCAACAGTGCCACGTGAACTAACACGTGTGCGCTTCGTGTGCTGCCCTGTGCGAGAGCGCTGGTGCTAGCGGGTGAGAGTCTCAGTCGCGGAGCGAGAGTCCGATAGTGAGTGCTGCGGTCAGTCTGACAAGCGGATGAGCTCTCCGTTTCAGCACCATCATTCTGTCCGCGCAGAGTGAATGTAATAAATAGTGTGGACCACGTTAAAAATTGAAGTGATTAGCAACCTTTCGTCTCAGGTTTTCAATGGATGCCTGCTGCCTGTCGTCACGAGTACTACTTCCCTATCATACGTACACCTGCTGCGTCTGCGTGGCCGCGAGCGGCTGCAGTTCCTGGGCACGTGCAGCTCGCTGCTCCTGAGCATTCAGCTTCTTGTTCTCGTGGCGAATGTACCAGAGCGCCAGCAGCGCCAGCAGCACGAGCGGCACGAGCAGAGCGCGGTCCGTGAGGTTGGCGCTCGCAAAGTCGATCGACAGGTGCACGGGCTTGCGCTCTGGTAAGTCGTGGATCTTGGCTTCGTCGTACTTGTTGTAACTCGCAGCCTTGGCCATGGGTTTGGGCTCTTTCTTGCTGGAGAAAAGCGAGGCTTTTGGCGCGATGGTCGCTGGCGCTTGACCCACATACTTGACGTCACCACTGCCGACAACACCGCCATCGAGAGTCTGGAATGCTTGCACGATCGCATCGCCCCTACCACCAATCCTCACGTTCGCATGGACGCAATTGATCGAGCCAAGGTACGCGTTTCCGGACCCAGCGATGACGACTTGCTCGTTGGTGCACCTGCCCATCGGGTACACCGAGACATCGCCACTACCAGCGATCGCCACGGCCACCGAGTCCGAGTTGAAGTTGTATGAGTTCAGATACACGTTGCCGGACCCAGCGACAGCCAGCGTGGTCTCCTTGGCGTGCACCGAGTTGACAAACAAGCGAATGTTTCCTGAACCATCGACAGTGGTCAAGAGCGTCTTCGCCTCGATCTGCGTCGTCGAGAGCTCAATGTCGCCGCTGCCAGCAACAGTGAGCACGAATTGCTGCACGTTAATCGCTGACGTGTCGTGAGCAAATATGTTGCCACTGCCTTGGACAACGAGAGCGACAATGTCGGTGGGCAAGTACGCAACCAGCACGTCGTTCTCAATGATCACGTCCGCGGATCCTGTTACCGTGACGCTCTTGAGCTTCTGAAAATGCGCCAGAGTGACTTCCACGAGCAGGTAGCCAGTCAAGCTGTTCAACGTCAAACCTGCTCGCTGGCGGATCTCGAGCACGCCTGGGCTAGTCGAGACGACTTCAAAGAAGTCCAGGACCTCTGCCGAGTCACCGGAGAAGTGGAGTTTCGCGAGGGGAGCTTGACCAGCGACCGTGGACAGAAACACGCGGCCGGGGATACTGATTTTCACCTCGACGATCTCGTCTTTGTCGTCGAGAAGCGACGTGTGGCTCGCTACCGTCCACGTGCGCTTCCACGTCTGGTGCGATGGAGAATTCCCTTCTTCACTGTCCGAATCGTCGCCGTCATCCCAGGGTTCCTTGGGTGGCTGAAAGTGCTGTGCGAGTGGTGTAGGGCCGTTGCTGGTGACTATGATGACCGCTGCAACGGGGCGGGGCTGCGATGACAACGCGAGCAGCGCTGCGCTAATGAGCAGCACCGATTGGGCCAATTTGGAGCGCAGCATGACTGGACGCGCGCTTGGAGACGAAAGAATTGAAGGAGGTTGGCGCGGGAGCGGGCGAAAGCGACAATGCGAGGTGCGCTTGACGTGCTGCCGTGCACGAGAGTGCTGGTGGATTCTCGCTCGCAGAGTGAGCAGGTCGGGCTGTCTGGTCACTGTCCACAGAGGGAAAGCAGTTGGCTTTTGTGATGAGCTTCTTATTTTCCTACCATCATTCTGAAACACACGGAATGAATGCTTGCTGGACGTGGACCACACTCATTTGAAATGAGCTTGACATGCATGCATCAAAGGCTCGCAGCATGGCTTCGCTGTTTCTCCAAGCCTGATTGACAGGAATGCGGCACCATTGCAACGCACATACGACAAGAGAATCACACGCTCAACGCCGCTGAGGTTCTTCGTTTGCTTCAAAACTGTGGATGAGTTGTATTTTGTTCGCCATCCCTATCTGAAAAAATCAAAAACTGTGTCTCCAAAGAACGACACGAACACGAACGAGTGAACGCAGCACTCACTTTAATTGCGCTCGGAGCCAGCGAGCCACTCGCTTTTTACACGAGTGAGCGGTAGTGGCGGCGAATGCGGCGCTTCTGGAAGCTGTTGGCCGCGAGACCCACGACCACGAGCGTCGTGGCGACCATGCTGAAGATCAGGAAACCGTTTGGTCCGTGCGCGACAGTCGACAAGTGGGTCGACACCACCGCCAAGTACGACTGGGTGGTGCCGGTCGTGAGCTTGACGATCGGGTCCTCCGAGTAGAAAACCTGCTTCGTCACGAGCGAGTAGTAGAGCGGGTATCGCGCTGGCGCAGGGACCGCGTCGTACGCAAGCACCTTGTTCTCGGCAGCAGGGTGCACAATGTCCGAACGCCAGAACAGCCACTTGCTCGTCTTCACGTGCTCTGGACGCTCGCCCACGTACCCGACCGAGCCAGAGAAGCTCGTGCTGACCTTCAGTTTGTCCGTGGCCTGGACGATGACATCGCCAGATCCCCACACGCTCACCGAGGACTTCTCTGCCACAATGGAGCCAGCAAGAAGCTTGCCCGAACCGGACAGAGTGAGCTTCTCCGTGGTCACGTTACCCGCCGACGCGAAGCTAGTCGATCCCGAGCCGTACACCGCCACGACCAGATCTTCCGTCTTGAGGTTCTTCGTCTGCACAATCAAGCTACCATCGCCGCTCACCGCAGTCTTGGTGTGTACCGACTTGAAGTAGGCTTCAGCCAACAGCGCAATCTTACCGGATCCGGCGACGTTTGCGTCAAGCGAGTCTTCAAGCTTCAGCGCTGACACGTCGATCTGCACAACACCTGCTCCAGCAACATCGATCGTGAGCGTGTCAAGCGTCACGTTCGCGGTCGACTTGATGAACACGCTGCCCGAACCGGACGTGGCGATCTTCACGGTGGTGTCCTTGTCGTCTTCCACAAAGACGCCGTCGCCAATGACAACGTCGTTCGCGAGCTCGGTCGAAAGGTGGCGAATGTAGTTCTTGTTCTTCAAGATGATCTGCGTCAAGACGAAGCCCTCGACGTTAGCGTCCTTGTTCGCCAAGTGGATCTTCAGGCCGTTCTCCTTGTTCGGGTGCAGCGCGATCACTTCAAACAGCTCGAGCAACGCGCTCGAGTTGCCCGTGACGACGATCTTCGCGACAACAGATTCAGTCGGCCCGTGGTGCTTCTTGTCGTCCGAGGAGTCATCGTCCGAGTCGTGATCCTTCAACTCACGGTGACGCAGCTGCGTCGTCAAACCACCAACGTTCACCACACCAACATCGGATCTCGATCCAAAGCTGGAGCCTTCCAACGAGCTGGAGCCATCGTCCTCCTTCACAACGATAACTGGAACAACCTTGAGTTCCTTCTTTGGCGCTTGCGTAGCTGGCGCGACGGTCTTGAGCGTGACAGCAGGCACAGGGAAGACGATGTCATCGTCACTGTCGCCGCTTCCCGATGCAAAAGATGAAGACGATGTGAACACAATCTCGTCGTCGTCGGCACTGGATCCGGATCCGCTCGTTGAGGCGTTGACAACGACCACCACTGGCTTGGGCGTCGACGGCGCTGGGGTCGGCTGCTGCGTGGTGCTCTTTGGCGAAACTGCGGGCACGATCGCCGGCAGGTTCTCCTCCAAGTCGACAAACACGCGGCCGGGGATGAGCAGATGGAGTTTCTCGAGCTCCTCGGCGCTCGAGATCGTCCACGTGCGCTGCAGCGTCTGGTGCTCGCCCACGACGTCCTCGGGCGGCGCGACGGCGCTAGAGTCGATCGTGAGCGCCTGCGTCACGGCGGTCAGCGACACCAGCGCGGCGATTGCCGACGCGTAGTAGCACACGAGCTTCATGCTGTGCGTCTCTGTCTGTCTCGTGCGGTTGGTGGCGAATCCAGGAATGTGGGAATGAGAGTCCCGTGCAGAAACCAAAACGATAATAACGGCCAAAGGTGATTGCGAGTGTTTCTAAGATTGTTGCGGGGAGTATACTACGGATAAAAAGGTGCGACAATAAATCAGTTTCTGTTTGATAACGTCGAATGAGGTATACGCAGCCGGTTACAAAAATGATTGACGAGGCAGACAGGGGGACTCACTCCTCAGCTGCCAGTGTGGCTCTGGCGGCCACTTGCTTGGCTTGGTTGGCGGAGCCACACTGTGACGTGTGGGCGTGCGTGGGCGTTGATAGGTGCAGAGCGGGTGAACGAATCCAGTGAGTGAGTCTGACTAACCGTGGTTCTCGAATGCCAAGACGGGGATATATGAAAACAATCCGTACTGTCATTTGGTTGATTTCTCGCGCATTCATGGGAGCAAATCATCGGTCCGACCGTCGTCGGTCTTCCAAAACAGCAGGTTCGATGCTTGCTCCGACTCAAGTATACTACACGTACAGTCACCATTCCCGATACTAAACACCCCCAAAACATAATACCCTTTCAAAAACGATAACAGATACATAAGGCGAACCATTTTCAGTGAGTGGTGCAGGGAGAGCGTGAGAGAGCGCCTCTCGCCAAAATCAAACAGACGAGCGACAAGAGAGACAGCAGCGACCGCACGAATGCCAGCAAAGACCACACGCGTTCGACTCTCGCTGGGCAGAAACTAGCGCTGTACAGTCACCGCAGCCAGCAGCCAGAGCTATCGCTGCGCACGCTCGCCGCATGGGCAGGTTCGGCGTTCAAGCTGCGAAAAATCTCTCGCCAGCGGTTGTGCTCATGCTGCTAAAGCATCCAGCCACTGAAGACGACGCCCGCCCCAATCCTGCCCGCAAAGCCACTCAGCCTGTCCACTGCCTGCCGCTCGAGAAGGCTCTCGTTCGCTGGATCGAGCACTGTGAGCAGCTAAAGATGCCCATCGTGACATGGGCGACAATCCACGCGAAGGCAGAAAACATTCGACGCGCGCTCGTGTGAGACACCGAGCACGCTTTCAACACCAAGCTCCGGAAGATGGTGTTTTCGGATGGGTGGATCCAGAAGCTACACGAACGACACAACCTGAAGCCACGGCGCGTACATGGAGAAGCGGCATCAGCGCGCATTGTAGACGTCGAGAAAGGACGAGCAGCACTACAGCTAATCACAAGCAAATACAGACGCCGTGACATCTTTAACATGGATGAGTCTGCCTACTTCTACTGCACGGCATCCCCGACGTCTGTCTCTCGTTCAAGCGTCGCAGGGCGAAAGAAGATCAAGAAGAGACTCACAGTAGCGGTCACAATGAACGCAGACGATTCGTTCAAAGTGCCGCTGCTTTTTGTGGGTACGGCGCAAAAGCCATGATGCTTGGCGCCCACACGGCAGCCGAACTCGGTTTCGACTACACGAATGCAACCAAGGGCTGGATGACCGCAGCTCTTTCGTACTTGGCTTGAGCACTTCAACGAGATGATGCGCATCGAGCAGCGCCACGTGTTTCTTCTCCTCGATAACGCGTCCCCCCACCGCGTGACCGAGCACTATTCACACGCCACGCTGCACTTCCTTCCCCCCAACACAACAGCCCATCTGCAACCACAGGATGCCGGCATCATCAAATCGTTCAAGAGCCAGCTGAACAGAATTAGAGACGAATACGTGGTGGACAAGCTCGACGCAATGCTGGAGCAAGTGGATGGGGTCGAGGAGGAAGACATAGACAAGAGAGCCGAGCAGCTCTATAAAGTGAGCATCTTAGTGGCAATTCGGTGGGCCCAGTAGGCGTGGGGCACGGTGACGAAAGCCACTGTTGTCAACTGTTGACGTCACACTGGAATTCTTGCGGCAGACATCTATGAGCTTGTTTCTGGAATGGCCAAGCTCTGTACTGCTCCTGAGCCAGTTAACTGAGTAAATACCTCTATATTTTAGTTCCTATATCTGTGTGCTTCTCTGTCAAATTGTATATTTTCTGGCTGCAATCTTGCTGTTTTGTACAGTGCCCGTAATTGAAATACGTACGCTCGTTTTTTAGCTCCTGGTCGAACGAACGCGTTTTAGTGTATGAAATTACCACCAATGAAAGAGCTAAAACAGAAATCCGCCAATCAAAGCCACGTTGAAAACGAGTGAGTCTAGCAAGAGCTACAAAAATTTG
>JAADXK010000744.1:0-16239 GCA_023337805.1 Globisporangium barbulae | reverse complement strand
TGCCGTCGCGCAGGAGGCACAGCAGCGGGTTGGCGTCGTCGTTCAGCAGTCCAACACGAGTGATGTCGCGACCCACGTCCGTCGCCGCTATCGCAAGGAGCGTGGCAGGGTGGAGGAAGCGGTCTTTAAGCGTTGGAAGCCAGTGTACCTGTACCCCGCTCAAGAGCATCAACAGCTGGTCTTTTTGTTCAACACACGGCGCCATAGTCCGCAACAGATAGGCAGCGTCTCTGGCATCTTCGACAACAACAAACAACTATGCCGAGTACCTCGGCCTCATCTGGGGCCTGCAGGCGGCGACCAAACGCGCGATGAGCCGCCTTCACGCGGTGGGCGACAGCGCCATGATACTCAACGAGATGCGGTACAACAAAGCGTCGAGAAGCGAGAAGTTTCGACCTCTATACGCTCGGACATGGCTACTCGCCGACCGCGTAGGCATCCTGTCATGGGAACACCACTACCGAGCACACAACAAAATGGCGGACCACCTGGCCAACCAGGCCATGGACAGCAAAGTCAGCGCGCAGGACTCCTTCCTGTCGGCGCACCCACAACTCACCGAGGTAGTTACGCACCTACGAACGACATCACCTTCTGGCAGCTCACTCGGGCGGAGAACTACTTCTAGGGCTCACCCAACCCGAGCAGGGTCGCCATCACGCTCAAGTAGTACATATGAGTCTCATTGTTATGGATATAGGTCGATCTCTTTAGGACTAAGCAGCATCCCATATACCTCACTTTCAACAACAACAACAACAACAAGAGGCGACTGTGTTGCTGAGTCGTGTCGAGACTCTTGTAGAGGAGGCGCAGAAATGCGGGCATAATGGGCTGCTTCTTCAGTGTCGAGTCGGGTAGTTTTCTGATTCCCGCATGAGGATAGCGAAGTCGGGTGAGCTGGTCAGCTCTATACCGAAAAAGCGTCTGTGGTACCACCGGATGCTTGCAATCTTCAGTTAGATAGTCGAATGCTGATTTCCTTGAGACGACTGGCTCCACTCGAACTTCCAACAGAACACGGCGAAGTGGCCGAGCTTGATGTTACTGCTTCTTCCTTCTCGTTTCAGCCATGGCGACCACCCCATTTGTGCGGAGAATCTGCACCACTGCTTTCAGTTGCTGCTGTACTTGGTAGTGGTAGTGCCAGCGATGGCAAAGCCCTTGAGCAGTGTTCTTAGACGCTTGAGAGATCGTCTTAAGGTGGTTGCACGTCTACTTGCGTCCATGAAGCAGAAAGGTCAGTCTAAATGTTAAACAACCCGTGCCGCCTGTCCCAAGCTCATTCGCCATTGTGCTCTCGTCTCCAGATATGTGCTGCGCTGAGCAGATCAGTGAGTACTGGAACTCTGCAAGAGACAGAAGTCGATTGTAAAGCTGAGTCAGGGGCAGCGGGCTGGACCGCTCGGTGGCCCACGAGACTGCACTTGTGTTGTCGATGTGAAAGCGCACATGAACAGGGGCGAGCGACCTCTCTCTTTAAGGAGCAGTCGGCTCGCTTAACTCACGACCAACTCTACTCTGACGCACGCGCGCTGGCCAAGAAGTACCACCTCCCGTCACATTCAGCACCCAGAGGATGACGTTGAACAAGTCAGACGGAGCAGAGAGGACCCACGTACTCCGTCATCTCGACAGCGAGTTGGTCGGAGTTTACGCCTTGTGGTTCTGCCGTTATCGTCGTGGGTGGGGAGTTTGTGGACTCAATCCGCCCAGAGGACGTCGTAGACTCCGCCAGAGCCCTACAAAGGACGTCGAAACTGCAAGAGGAGTGCGTACAATGAGCAAAACTGCTTGGGGTGCATTCAATCGTAGTCGCGAGCCTCAATACCTGCTGCGGCGGGCTCGGATCCTGGAACGTCCTCGCTTCTCAGTCCTGTCTCGAATTACTGTAGTCTATCGTAAAGGGCTTCTATCATCGTCGTCTATGGGATTCGTTCTACCGGTTTCAGGTGTCGGCTTCAGTGGGCGGCCGGTCGTCACGACGTTGCCAGGTTGGGAGCATTGAGGACTCCGCTTGAGGCTCGAGTGATGGACCAAGACCGTCCGCCGACTCTCCTTACTGGTTGAACGGGATGTTGGACACCGCGACGTCCCAGGCCGCGAGCTTCTTGGCGCCGATGACGCACGGCAGGCAGAACGAGAGGTTCTTCTGCGTCACCTCCTCGGAGATGTCGACCGTCACCTTCTTCTCGACACAGCACTTGCTGCAGATCATGATGCGGCAGATCTGGCACGCCGAGCCCGACTGGAATAGGTGGCTGAGGCGCTTGTCGCACATCTCGCAGTTCTTGACCGCGGCGTGCTTGTCCGCCTGGCTCTTGGAGCGCCGCTGGCGTTGCATCTGCCACGTGAGCTTGCGCACGTAGGAGCACTCAACGAGGTTCGAGATCGTCAAAATGTTCTCGGACTGTAGGCTCGCGCTCACTGAGTCGATCATCTCGCCGCCCATGTGCGAGTAGCTGCGGCAAAAGACCTCGATGGACGCCGCGTCGTACTGGCGCGAGATGACGCACTTGGAGAACTTGCCGCGGATGATGTCGAGGTGCTTCAGCTCTGGGTACTGCGCGAGTTCCACCGAATGGATCAGCTCGTAGGATACGCGGTCGCCGTTCGAGTCGAGCGCCATGCCCGTGGCCTCGATGTACACAAAGTCGCGGCGCGACATGAACGCGCCAAAGCTGCGCGTGGTCCACTTGATGCCCAGGAACCGGAACGGGTCGTCCTCCGTGGGCGAGTGGATCGTCGCGAGGATCCGGCGCGCGTCAAAGTCGTTCACCTGCACGTACGAGTTGCGCTGGCGCCACGAGAACTCGGTGTGCGCGAGCGTACCGAACGCCACGTCCTCGACGGTGCCCGGGAGGATGCCGTGCGCGACGACGAGCGGCACCTGCGCCGGCTTGTTCTTCTCGATGATGTCGTCGTCGAATCCGCACTCGAACTCGCGCTCATCGGACGAACTCGTCGAAAAGCTCTGCTGGTTGCGCAGCGACATGGTGGACGCACTCGAGCCGTTGTGGCGGTGGCCGCTGTTCCCGCCCGCGCGCTGGCTGCCCCCACTGCCGCTGTTATCACTGTAGTTGTTCTGATGCAGGTGGTTCTCGAGCAGCGTGCCGGAGAGCAGGCGCGGGCGCTGCGGCGTGCCCTCCTTGACCTTGCGCTTGCGGTAGACCTGTACCTGCTCCTTAGCCTTGACGAGCTTCCACTCCTGCTTGGAGAGCTTGCGGTCGTTCGCGATGAATTCCTCGTTCACGTGCAGCGTCTCGGCCACGATGCGGTCCGCCATGTCTACGATCGCCTGCTCTTCCTCGGGTGAGAACCGCAGCTCCTGCTGCATGTTCTCCGGTACTTGGAAGCCCATGCTTGCGCTTGTGTGTTGTTCTGTGTTGACTGTGAGAAGGGAGAGGACGGCGGCGCGACACGATCTTTCGGAGCTTGACGAGTGACGCTGGCTGCAGCTGCGCGTGTTGAGGAGCGTGGCGCAGCGGTGGCTTCGAGAACGTTGGCTGGCAGGAGCGCTTGTGATGAATCAAGGCAGAAGGCAGGCAGTGGATGGTGTGGTGGATGGCACTGAAGGTGGGTTTTAGCTTACCAGTGGCTATTGATGCAAAAATGATTACTAAAAGCTGTAAAATGTTGGCTTATAATAGCGATGTCGATACAAAACGGCAAGCCAACATTTTACAGCTTTTAGTAATCATTTTTTGTATGGAACGTCAAAAGCAAAACAAAATATATATATATTTTTATAAAAGTATACCTAAAACTATAGAGCATTTAAATCAAATAAAGCTTCAATTTTCAATTCACAAAAATTCATATGTCGGCACTGTGGCTAGGAAGACATAGAAAGTCCATGAACGGGATATTTAGTGGCTCCAAAAAGATGCATCTGTCGATGGCCAATTTCTGATACACAGGAGTTAACGACCTGTTTTTACAGTAATACCCTGGTTAATAGTGTGAGAAGAGGAATTGCACATATCTGTTTCCCACATAAAATACCTTTTTAGAATGACTAACGGCAGCCATACCTGATAGTTGATGTACAATCGGACGACAAAAGAACGATTGGGAAAAAGCTGCTGTTGAGCTGAGAACGTGAAGTGCTCCGCTGTTTGAGCGAATCTCCACACAGAACTGCGATCTGCTGTCGGTTGTTTGTGAAACCCGCTGCGCCAGCTGGTGATGACAGAGCACAAGATTCACCAGCGCTTGTTAGGCAGTCTTTCAGGAAGGTCAATGAGTCGTTGCGCTATATAAACGCATGTGCTGCTTTGTGTTCTTTTAGGTTTGTTTACATTGAATGGCCTTCGCAACGTCTTCTTTTTCTAACTTCTTTTCCACGTTTTCTTCTTTTTCTTCGTTTCCTCATCAAAATGCGACATGACGAATCTCAAAAAGTCTCAAAATGAGGATGGGCAAAATGAGGATGGGCAACGGACAGCCTGTGCATTTTTCAAAATCAAGCCATCACAAATTGCCACAACGCCACGATCAAAGGACAAGACTCAATTCGGCGCCGTCACCAATTGCGTTGCAGTCCATGCGCGTCAAGCAAGGGCGAATTGCATCCCATTTGTAAAAAGTCTCGATGATTGCCGCCTGAAGATCAAATCGGAGCTCTTCACTCTTGCCAAAGCGCTCACGACCAGTCAAATCCCAGAGCTCTTCAGCAAGTCGCTTTTGAAGTGGAGAGGAGACGCGCAAGCATGGCTCCACGTTGCTGTGTTCCAAAACAGAAATGTCGTACAGTATGTGCGACTCCGCCGCATTGCACCAAACGACTGGCTGGCAGGCAACGAAGTGGCGAGATGGCTGCTGGTTCTAAGCTGACTGGCTTGGCTGACTTCTCCGCCCGCCGGCGCGACGAACTCGTACAGCCTTTGCGGCGAACGATGGAAAGTGGAGGGAGCGTCAGACGCTTGCAGCTCTCGATCAGCTTTTGCGGACACTGACTGGCTGAGGCGATTGTCTCAGTCGGCAGATTGAGGCACACCTCATTCGTCAGACCTGTCATGTCGCCACGCCTCCAAACTGAAACCTGACGGATTTAGTGCAGCTTCAACCCGACGCCAAATGGATCCCAGCGCCTTGGCTTCAAATTGGTATGGACACAACAGTTCAGTACGTACGATCGAATGTGGTCTGGCTCCGAGATACGTGCAAGACACTTGACTGGTCTGGACATGGGCTGTTAACAGCACAGGGCTAATGTACACTATTGTACATTTGTCTTCGATCGTGAACTGTTGGCTCATGCGCCGAGAGTACAGTTGCGCGTCGTCGAAGATCATGTGCTTCAGAACTAGAACCGCACCTTTACATACCCAAGTGTACCCATACGCTCTAGCAACTCACACTAATGGCTACAGACGAAAACAATGCAACGACCCCTCCACTTGCGTGCGAGAGCTACTAACGCCCACGTATCAACAGTCGCAGCACTTCAATGAGATGCCGGAAGAGCAGGTTGAAGTGCTCTCCAAGGCGCTCCTTACGCAAGCTTTGCATGCCGACACCTAAGCCAACGACCAAGCTTCGTGGGCTAGAGCACGGGCAAAAAACGTTCCAGGATCATTGTCCACTTCAAGCTCAGCCATTTGTTTGTATTCTCATTCACATACACTTGGAAATTCTCAGCAGATTCTATTGATGCGCATCTTCGCGCCTGTCGTCTCTGGTTAAAGCAAACTGCACCCACTCCACCCCACACAACTGTTCACGTCTGCGGTCTTCTCTGTGCAACCAGGACTTTGGACTCTTGGCTGCGTGTCTCGCGAAAGGCGCACATGCTCGATCCCACTCCAGGCACTTCCGCGTCTCCTTCAAGCTCCTGGACATTCTCGTAGATCCTCAGTGGCTCTTCTGGTTTTTGTCGTGCCTGCCTCGAGTTCTCGAGTGCCGACCCAACCCTCGTGCTTGAGGCAAGCGAGAGCCTACTCACCACGAGGCAGAGGCACGCTTAACAACGTAAATCAAGTCATTTCCAATCACGCAAGCGAGAGCCTACTGTCTGCGCCGTCAATTCAGCTTACTGGACTTGCCTTCATCCCACACTACGCTTCGTTGCGGACATTTCTCTGGCCCGTCGTGACGAAGCGCGCCGACCGCACGAGCAAGTGCGCTGTGCAGCTGGAGCAAAGAGCCGCGGGATTTGAATACACTATCACAAACGCGCGCGCTATGCTCTTTCTCGCTTATGCTCCTTCTTCTCTCACACTTCTCACGAGGCGACGACCAATCGAAAGTGTTCGCACGCCGGCGATCTTCAGTGACCACCCACTAACCCATCGGGTCAGTAAATTAGACACCGTCTTTTTTGTTATTGACGGAGGGAGTGGGCCCCTGTCCAGTGTTGATCTCGCCGCTGCCACTTTGAAACGAGCCCCCAAGTCACCACATACTCGTACACAGGTCTACACTCGCTCGCTTACAGCACCACAAAGAGAGAGACACACACAGACACACAGAGATTCACACAGATACACACAGGCATGTCGTCATTCGAGATCTCGCACGCCATGATGAAGCCACTGACGCTCACGCTCGAGGAGGAGCGCATGATCGTCGAGGAGGCCGACCGCATCGTGACTGAGACGTTCGCGGCGCACGAGCTGCACGTGGCCAACAAGCGTGAGCTGCCGCGCAGCGAGTGGAAGCACGTCAAGAGCAAGGAGAACCTGCACGTGTACCGCAGCACGCAGGTGAACCCGAGCAGCAGAGAGAGCGTGGCGGCGTCGCTGCAGGAACCCGGCACGATCGAGATTTCCAAGCCCATTGATCTGCCGCTCATCATCGCCACGGGAACGCTGTCGGGTACAGTTGAGGACGCGTTGCTGGGCGCGCTCGCGCACACGGAGAGACGCTGGCGCCGCCGCTGCGCGATCATCAAGGACGAGTACGACGCCATGAAAATCCTGGCGACGATCAAGGCGCCGACGCCCGAGGACCCGTTCAGCTCGGTCGTGCTCAAGTGGGAGGCCAAGCGCGTGGGCGCGCTC
Organism: Globisporangium barbulae; assembly: GCA_023337805.1. Classification (NCBI taxonomy): domain Eukaryota; phylum Oomycota; class Peronosporomycetes; order Pythiales; family Pythiaceae; genus Globisporangium; species Globisporangium barbulae. The sequence continues at coordinate 9,232 of JAADXK010000744.1, read as the reverse complement.
TCGCGTGTGCGTGACTGCGTATTTGTCGAAGTCACGGGCCTCGCGACCGACTCGGACGGGCAACAGGTCGCATACTACGTGCTGCACTCGATCGACAGCATCCCGCGCATCACGGGGCTGCGTCACCTCGACATTGTCCGCCTCAACATCTCGACCTGCTGGATAGTCCGCCGCTACGACGACAGTTCGATCGAGCTCTTTAGCCGCGGCTTCGCGGATCCCGGAGGCATGTTCGCCGCGGCGAAGGGCAACAACATGATCTACCCGGAGCTGCTCCTGGCGGCAGGCCACGTCATTGACTGTGCATACGTAAAGAAGCTCATCTGGCTTATGTACACCAAGCGACAGTCCGAAGGCGACGGCTCACTGGTCGTCGACCCGTCGCCGTGCTCGTCGTCCTCGTCCTCGTCCAACTCGAATTCAAACTCGAACTCGTCGGCGTCCAAGAGCTCGCAGGGCTCCACGGGCAGCAAGACGTGCGGCAACTGCACGACGAGCCTCACAAAGCTCGGGAGCCTCATCCGCTCACGGATAGTGTGCCGGGCGTGTCACGAAGAAGTCTGTCACAAGTGCAGCGTCGAGAAGAAGTTCCCGGTCGAGGTGACGAGCACCGAGATGAAGCTCAAGCAGCTCACGTTTTGTCTGCGCTGCCTGCTCGAGGCCAAGCAGGCGTCGCCGCGCACCGTGGCGCTCACGCTGCTCGAGATCCTGCCCTAGGAACAACAGTAGATTTGGTTAGGTAGTCAAGGAAACAGATATGAAATGAAGCAACATTTGAAATGCTACTCGCGTGTTGCCTGGGTTTGAATTTGATAGACTCCACTGACTTAAGTGAACGTGTTCACTGGAGACCTCACTGATGATCATTGAAGGCCTCCTGAGGACATGAGACAGGGGAGCCTGAGCTTTTGCTTTCGTCACCGTTCTGATTGATCAGGGACAAGTGACTGACTGCCTGACAGATCCGAGAGTGATCGCTCGCACGTAAGGTACCACAGCAACCTTCGGACACTCGAATCGATAAGAATGCAGAAGCTTGCGTGGAGAGTTTCGCACCCACTACGAGGAGCTCCAGTCGACACCCCGGATGGAGGAGGGGCACGTCCAGACGACAGCCAGTCCGCGTTTCGATGTGTAGTACTGTTCAGTATTCTGCTCCCTCAAGCGGATTGCCAAGAGGTCCGGCCTGCGAATGATGGTCTGATAAACTAAAGAATCAATCGTCAATGGGTGCAACTCTAACCGAGATCCCTCGGATGACTCCAGAAGCTCATTTGAAACGCTTTCTCTCTTATATGAGAAACAAGCGAACGTTTGTCCAGCAGCAGTGGCACTGCTGATTCTCTTCCAGCCTCTTGAAGAAATTCTTCCCTTTGATGGCGCCATGCTCGGAATCACTTAGCCCAGCCATTGACGTTAGTTCCTGAGCCATTCTCCTTAAAGCATGTCTTTGCGAGTCGCCACATCGTCACATTGCGGCTACTGTACACATAAGCAGACATCACTGCAGCGTCCAGTCCCTCTCGGTTCGCCAGCAGCTTAAACCTTGTGGCTCGTCGACCATCGTGTTCCTGCCTTCATTTCCCTTCAGGTTCGTTAGACTGAAAGTTCCCTCTCTTTGCGCAGCTGCTGCTTGCTCACTTGGCAATTCACTCCGTCCGCAGCGCACGACACGCAAACAACGAGCATCAGCATCAACCGTTCGACAGACGTACTTTCGGCTGCCACCCAGACTGGCCGTCGCCATGAAGTTCAAGCTCCCGGAAGGTACGTTCCCGCCGCTGAAACTCTCGCCACAGGAGACTGAGACGCTTGCGCTCGAGGCACAGCGCGTGGTGCTCGAGACGGTCGGCGAGTTCGACGACCTTGTCGCCAACAACCGCAAGCTGCCGCACGACCAGTGGCAGTTCATCAAGACGAAAGAGAACCTCGCGGCGTACCGCACGCGCAAGGGCTACGACACAAGCAAGAAGCGCCGTGACGGTGGGAGAGCCGCGTGGTCCCCGTCCTGGTTCCCACAGGCGCCGCACTTGGTCTCCGGTTCGATGTACCCGCGTGAAGAAGCGCTTGAGCGCATGCGGAAAGAAGCCAAGGCCTCAGTCGACTCACAGACAGCGATCCTGGGTTACCAGAGCTCGCCGTCGCCGCTGTTCAACGGCTCGTACCGCGACCGCCTCGCCAGTGTGCTTGGAGACTCGGCGCTCGAAGCCAATAAGCCGCCGCACACACCTGTCGTCGTGGTCACGGGCATGTATCCAGGCACGGTTGAGGACGCGGCGCTAGGGAACCTGGCCGACACGGAGGTGCTCTGGAAGCTTCGCAGCGCATTCATCGATGACGAGCGCGACGACTACAAGATCCTCGCGACGCTGCTACGGCCAACCAAGGAGGACCCGTTCCGCTTCCTCGACGTCAAGTGGTCCACGAAGAAGTTCGCGTGGCTCACGACGCAGCGTGACATACTCTACGTCGAGAGCGCCGGCGTGCTGCGCGACCCGCATACAGGGAAGATCACTACGGGCTACAACCTGCTGCACTCGGTCGAGATTCCGCGCATCCCGGAGCTGCACCGATTCGACGTCATCCGCACCAAGCTCTCAATCTGCTTTCTCACGCGCCAGTACGACGCCCACACGGTCGAGCTCTACTGCCGCGGCTTCTCGGCGCCCGGCGGCGGCATGATCGGCACGGTGGCCACGTCGTTGTACGCCGACTCGATGATGCTCTCGGCCAACGTCATCGCGTGCGCGTATGGCAAGAAACTCATGTGGCTCATGCAGCAGCGGCGCGTCGAAAACGTCCAGTACACAACCAAGACGGTCGAGACCGCGACTCACTGCCACTCGTGCACCAAGAGCTTCAAGGGTATCAGCGGCTTCATGCGCACCTCGACGGCCTGTCAGTGTTGCCGACGCATCGTGTGCAACAAGTGTCACGTCGACATGAAGCTCGTGGTGGACATCACGGCGAGCGAGGTCACGCAGCGCTCGGTGCCCTTTTGTCTCCAGTGCGTGCTCGAGGCCCGGAAGCTCTCGGCGCTCGAGATCGCGACCGTCATGGCGCCAGCTGCTGACACTAGCAACAGCCGTAGCAATCGTTCCAGTAAAAATCGCTTCAGTCGCTACCGCCAGCGGTGATCGCCGATAGCGTCTGTAAACGCGTTCTACATGCACAGCCACAGTTAAGTGAGAGAGCGAACGTCTTGATATGAATGCGGTGATGTAACTTTATCTATTCGATCTACTTGTAGCACCACGTCGTCACCGTCCTCACCAGTTCTCGAACCGGTACCTCGCCGTCGCCGTCGCGATCTCCAAAGCCGGCAGCGCTCGCGCCTCCACGACGCACTGCACGTAGAACGCGAGCGGCTTCTGCGTCACTTGGCCGTCGTCCGAGACGTCCAACGCGATCTTGCACTCGCTGCTGCACTTCCCACACACGATGCGGCTGCAGCACCGACACTTGGACACGGACCTGCTCAAGTCGCCAGAGCTTGGTGGCTCGCTCGCAACCCTGGCAGTGGGTCGCTGTCTCGAGGGTGACGTGATCACTGCTGGACAGACCACTGGGCTTCCGCTGCTTGCGTCACTGCTGCGTGAGCCACATTAACTTCTTCATGTGCGCGCAGTCGATGAGGTTGATCGTCGAGAGCAGCGCGTCCGCGTAGATCATGGTCGCGATGCTCTTGGGCACATCGCCCGCGACAGCAGGAACGCGCGGCAGTAGTACTCGATGGACTTGTCATCGTGTCTGCACGTGATGTAGCAGAGCGAGACCTTCATGCACAGGAAGCCGTACTCGCTTAGCTGCGGGACACCGGGAAGCTCGGCCGAGTGCATGAGGTTGTACAGCGTGTCGATCGTGCCATCGTTGTTGTACGTAGCGCCGACCTTTTCCACATACACCATGTCGCGCTGCTATACGAACGCTGGGAGCTTGCGATAAGCCCGCTTGACGCCGATGAAGGTGAACGGGGCGCATTTGCTCGGCTGCTGGAGCGTCGCGAGGATCTTGCAGTCGCGGTGGTGCTCGTTCAGGTATGTGCTCCGGAGCCGCCACATAGCATCGGTGCTGGCGATCACGCTGAGCGCGGCGTCCTCGATGCCCCATCGCACGTCCAGCAGCTCGAGCATGGCGGGCATCAGTTCGAGCATGAGCGCGCCGTTGCGAGCGCCCACGATGACACAGAAGCCAGCGCCAGAGAGCAAGAAGGCCCAGCAGCAGTTCCCGATCGTCGTGCTCATGGTCTATGCTGAGGGCACGGGTGCGTATGGCAATCCGACAAAATGCGAGACCGGCTACATATGCTCATGCACTCGATCGAGCTCCCTAGTGTGCCCGAGCTCACACAGTACGACACCAAGCGCATGAACGTGTCCATGTGCTACCTAATCCGGCCATACGACGACAATCACGTCGAGTTCTACTGCCACGCGTTCTGTATCCTCGAGGGACGCATCCCGACGGGCCTCATGGCCAAGATCTACGCCGAGGTGCTGCTCACAGTGGTCAACATCATCGAGTGCTCGTACATGAAGAAGCTCATGTGGTTCATGCGCCAGCGCCAGCAGCAGCTCCACACCAGGACCAGTGGCGTCAAGAACCCAGTAACGCTCGAGACCGCGACCTAGTGCCAGCGCGCGCTCAAGCTCTTCGGAGGTCTGGACCGGGCCGTGATCATGTGTCGCTGCTGCAGAAGGGTCGTGTGTGAGAAATGCAGTAGCGAGAGGAAGGTCGTGGTGGACGTCGACGAAGATGGCGACTCGACGCAGAAACCGCTGCCCTTGCGTCGTGGAGGCGCGAGCGCTGCCGGCGAACTGGAGCTTGGGAGTCAGCGCTGGTGCCGGATGGAGCTGCGTGTTGGTGGCAAAGCCTGTTGGTTTTGAATAGTGCACAAGAAAAGCTGCCATGAGCGGTGCCTCTGCGTTGTACTATTGTACCTCTTGTGGTGCTGCAGGACGGACAGCTTGTCCATTTGGCCTTGTGAGCAGCACAAGGTTCATGCATTTGCTGGTGCGTGTGCTCAGTTTACGATTGCCGTTGCCTAATCCGAATGTGTCCATAACAGTAGCAAAGTGAATCCATTATCTTTCTCTTCTATATTATAGAATATGAAGCACTTGTTTGCTCAATCAACTGATATAAGATATTGTGCTCCACTTGAAGAAAATTAAATCAATAAAACAAATCATCATGTCCTGTTTATGTTATTAAATTAGGGAAACAAAATTTCCTGCGCGATTGGACTGTCAAGTCCGCAATTTGCTGAATCATGGCCCGGCTTTGCCGATGGAGCGCGCATGTGGTCGTCGCCATCTGCCAAGAACAACAAGCCACGCAATTCCGATTGCTCGTGGCTCGCGTACGTGCGTGTGTGTGGGCGTCAGTTGTTCACTTCTACCGTCCCCGCAAAGTGTTGCACGCGACGCCATCTTAGCAAGTCGAGTCTGTGTGTTGCGCTCCACTTCCCGACTTGTGAACACCACACAAGCCAACAAGTCCGCAAACACACAAGCGCAAGTAAGATGAAGCGGCTGCCCGACGAAGCGATGCCGCCAGTCACGCTCACGCCCGACGAGCAGCTTGCGGTCGCACAGGAGGCGAGCGAGATGGTGCGCGACACGGTAGACGCCTACCGCGCGTTCGTGGCCAGCGGCCGCGCGTTCCCCAAGCACCAGTGGAGGCGCGTCAAGTCCAAGGAGGGCTTCGACGTCTACCGCACGCGCGCGGGCTACACATCCAGCACTAACAACGACAGCAACAACGAAAATCCCAACAAGCACGAGCCACAAGACCCGCAAGAGTCGCAAGTTACGTGCCACTCGTCGAGCGCAAGTTCCAGCTCGAGCTCCAGTCTGCCACCAAACTCGAGGAGTTACGCAGTGTCACCACTGCCGTCACTGGACCGCAAGCAGAGCACTGCGTCTACCACTAGTACCAGCACCCGCACCAACAACTTCCCGATCCTGAGCAACGCCGTCATTGCGCAAGCGCAACAATTACAGCAGCACAACAGCAAGCAGTTCCCTGTTGTTGTGCTGACCGGATTCATCCCAGGCACCGTCGAGGACGCCGGCTACGGCTCACTGGCGGACAACGAGACCATGTGGCGCTTGCGCAGCACGTACGTGAACGACCTGCACCGCGACTGCAAGATCCTCACAACACTGCAGCGTCCATCCGAGGAGGACCCATTCCGGTACCTGGGGCTCAAGTGGGCTTGGCGCAAGCTCCCGGCCTTCGTGCAGCAGCGCGACATGGTCTACGCTGAGAGCACGGGCATGTTGCAGGACGAGGAGCACGGACCAACGGGCTACAATCTGATGCACTCGGTCGAGCTTCCCGGCGTCCCGCAGCTGAGCGAGTACGGCTTCCTGCGCATGAAGGTCTCGCTCTGCTACATCGTGCGGCCGCACGACACCAAGTCGGTCGAGATCTACTGCCGTGCGTTTCTACTGCCAGCGGGAGATCTGCCGACGAACATCTCGTCGCTCATCTACGCGGACGCGCTGCTGGCCACGGTCAACATCATGGATTGCTCGACTATGAAGAAGCTCATGTGGCTCACGCGCCAGCGCCGGAAGTTCAGCCACGCTGTGGAGCCGGCCAGCAAGTACGATCTGGAGGCCGCGACCCACTGCCAGGGCTGCTCGCGGTCGCTCCGGCGCTTCGGTGGGCTCGGCCGGTCCGCGGCCAAGTGTCGGTGCTGCAAGCGCGTGGTCTGTGGGAAGTGCAGCAGCGAGCGCAAGATCGTGTTGGACGTCGCGGACGACGGCCAAGTGACGCAGAAAACCATGCCGTTTTGCGTACAATGCGTGCTGGAGGCACGAGCGCTGCCGGCGCTCGACATTGCGCTCGCCACGGCCGTGGACTGGGACGACGAGAGCCAAGGGTAGTTGTGAGATGTAGGAAATTGTTGTGTCGACTTCAGAAATTGTCAAGAATCAATTTGTTCCTGTGGCTATGGCTGGCTGGCTATCTATCTATCATCGAGAGTCCTGCTCCTCAGTAGTGCTGCTGGTGGTTGACTTGGTGAACTTGGCCGCGATGTCGTGCACAAAGTTGTAGTAGACGTAGCGACAGTCGAACTCCATGTCGTGCCAGTAGTTGACCGAGATCGTCGGGCACAGCTGCGTGGCTCTGTGGTACCACATGGCCGGCAGATAGAGCATCTCGCCAGCGTTCACGACACACTGCAGCGGCTTGAGGTGCTTGGCGAGCGGGTACTTGCTCGTATCGATGTTCAGTGGGTCCACGGGGATCCAGGGTGTATCGCCCGTGTCAGGGGACGGAACGATGCGCCACGATGCGTACTGGGGATATTTTTCGTGGAAGAGCTTCGTGAGCCTAGCGGCTTCATCGTTGTCTGGAGCTAATGGTACGCTGTCGTCACCATCGCCCGTGGAATCAGGCTCAGCGCTGGCACTGTGGCGGTAGCGCATGGACGGGAACTCATGCTCGTACAGACATGCGACGTCCACTGGCGGCAGCAGTGTGAAGTGCTTCTGGCCTTTCACGACGCAGTACATGTTCTAAGAGACAGCAGACAGCAAGGACACCATAGTGAGCGTGAGATGGATGGAGAATGAACATAGAAGAGATGGATATGGACCTCGTAGTGGTCCTTGTGCATGGTCGAAACCGCGCGTTCGTCGCCGATCCAGATGTTCACGGCGTCGGGTACGTTGCCAAAGGCGTCCTTCGCCAGGTCCACGTACGCCGGCACGTCCTGGTAGAGCATCGGGAGCTGCTCACGCAGGCTGTCGTTCTATTTCGCCAACAGCAACAACACAAGCACAATCAGTGCATGCTTAGCCATAACAATACAATGAGCAGCTCACATACCTGGTGGGAGAGGTACGGCACGCCGTCGAAACCCTCGCGATCGTTCAGGACCTCGAGGAACTGCTGCAGCGTCATCTCGCGCTCCTCGGGCATCACAAAGAGCTTCTTGTCGTCAGCACCACCGAGCGGCAGCACGGCGTCGCCAAAGCCAAAGGGTGTGACGTCGACGGTCACGGGTTCGTCGCCGGCTGCCTCGATGAGGTACGCGTCGCTCTGCCAGTGGAGGAGCGCTTGCTGCCACTCGGCCGCGTGCTGCATGGCGCTCGTGAGGATCACAGGCACGCTCTTGCTCACGTACTGGCGGTAGAACTCGAGCGGTGAGAGTGTCGATGCGTCCACGCGCGCCACATTGTGCAGCGGCTGCCAGAAGTCGGCCACGTCCTCGCGCAGCTTGGCGATACTTGCGCGGATCTGCTCGTCCGCCATTGTTCCTATCAATGACACTGATTGGTTGATTTCCAAAGCGCACTTCAAATTAAACATTTTTTATTTATATAACAGTAATTTCTGCGCGAAAAATGCATTTTCACTTTCCAGAAAAACATTATTAGAGAGCTACATTAGTGAACGTTATATAAAAATGATTACTAAAAGTTGCGAAATCTTGGCTTGCCGTTTTGTATCGAGATTACTATATTAAGGACCGGATAAATTTTGCAATTTTTTGGAATCATAAAAATGTTTAAAAAATTGTATCTTAATGAAAAATGCTTGCGGTTTTAAGAGCTGGAAAAAAATGCTTCTTCAGAAATAAAGGCAGAATGACCTATGAAAAGCACATTTTGAGGCTAGTATTGGGGAAGTTCCATACAAAATGATAAACAAGTGGCGAAATCATGGCTTGCTTTACAATAGCTATCTCCACACCAACCACAACTTCCATCCAATGCGTCCTACTCCGCGGATTGACTTCACAATGCGCGAGGCGGCGAATTATGTTCACTTGGTGAGTGGGGGGTCCCGATTGCCGTAGTTGCCCGTCTAGTTGGCGTGAGTGCCAATGCGTTGGGCAAGCATCTATTGGCCATGCGAGCTCGAGGGTGGCGTCCCGCCCAACCGCCGGAGGCGAAGCAGCCCGACATTCTCCTGGAGACACTGTTCTTCCCAGGGGCGCCAATCTAGCCCATCCTGAGATACTGAAGAACGCTCGTTCGGCCATGACCTGTGCGTCTACCTCATCATGTGCCCAATGTATGTTTATCCGTTTTCTTGCGTTTTATCCTCTAATTTATCCGATTTTTGCTGCTTTGATGTCTTTTATCTTCTTTTTTCTTTTTGTATCTGATCCTAGTTTTATCTGATGTCTTTGCTTAGCTGACCACCGCCCTCCTGGATGCCCATGCGCACGGCGTGGTCGTTCGAGTGATCGCCGACCGAGGTTGTGCGC
>JAADXK010000743.1:0-16257 GCA_023337805.1 Globisporangium barbulae | reverse complement strand
TGGCTACAAGGGACCATCGCTCTGCTTCGTCGTTGTTGTCTGGAGCGTGGTGGCAGCGGCTGAGTCTGCCGAATCCGGTGGACGTCGCGGACGTGGCCACGCCCGTGGGCTTTCTGCCGAGCGGACCGCTTGTGAGCCTCGTGACGCTCTCGGTGGCGAGCGCCGGTGCGCTGCTACTCGTCTTCATCGCAGTCTCTAGCACTGGAGGAAAGAAGCCGAACCGGAAGACGAATGGAGCTTGTGCACCCAAGTGGAAGCCAAAGACATCTTGATGATGATGCGAGAACGCAGTTTGGGTTCACAATCGCGGATGAAGGGAATACTTGGCTCTCAGGTTGATTATTATAAGATACAGGTTATCAAACTTGTCGATTAACGTATTCCGGAATTTTGGTTGTTTGCAGGCAACAGAGCTCTGTCTGTACTGCAAGTTCAAAACTTATTTGCACTACATAAGGGATTTTATTACTTAGAACAGGATCACTTTAGCAAATTCTCCACTTCTGAGTGATGGTTCCAGTTCAAATCACTTCAATGCTCCTTTTATGTAAAAAGCACCCGGATTCTGCTCATTTTTCTCAACGTTGCGCGCGGCCCAAAACGAGCACAGCCGGTGTCGCAATGTGTTTGCCCCATCACCACGCGTGTGGGGCTCTGCGGCGCCAGGTCCACTTCATTCGCACATTTGCCTCGCAATAGACAACTACAAACCATTCCCCCACTACGCGCCTTCATCAGCAGCATGGACCTGTCGCCCGTCGAAGCGATTGAGAAGGTACTCGGCGCCGGCATGGACGCCGACTTTGAGGAGCTCTGGGACTGCATCAAGAGCTCCGTGAACGCGCGCACGGAACAGGACCAGTGGACGGCGCTCATGGTGGCGTGCGGCTCGCCAGTCGACACGACCGAGTTCATTCAGAAGATGGTCGCGGCCGGCGCGGACGTGACTGCAGTCGACGGCGACGGCTGGACGGCGCTGCACTGGAGCGCGTTCCACGGCTGCCCGGACTCGGCGGCTGTGCTGCTCGAGGTCTCGCCAGACCACAAGGTGGCCGAGCTGCTGGAGATCAAGGCACTGGACGGCCGCCTCGCCACCGAGGTCGCCAAGGCCGAGGGGCACGTGAGCGTCGAGGCCGTGATCACAAAGTTCGCGAGCTTGTTGGCCTCGGCGTCGCTGGCTACTTGGTCGTCCGGGCCCATCGAGAGCCCCGTGAGCGCAGAAGAAGAAGACGACGACGCCGAACAGCAGCCAGTGGTCGACGATGAAGACGAACAGGCATAGAGACGACCACATAAATAGCAGTAGGTTTGCATATTGTATTCTTCATAGCACCCACCGTGTGTGTGTTTTTTAAATATATACAAGAAATGTGCTTCATATGATGCGCATCACAAGTGCTATGAGCGTATTTACATTCTACGCAAAGCGTATGGCTTTTTTGCTACCGGAGTTGGTGGTGCTGTGGATATGACGAGTTGCTGCTGATGGTGCTATTGCAGTTGGCCTCCAGCAGCCGCAGCGCGAGCGTCGCGTGGTCGAGCACGGACACGGTGTAGCAGTTCATCCGGCGCGTCTGCAGGTCGCGCGTGATCGGCGTCGGTGGGAACGACTCGGGCGAGATGACGCCCACGAAGCCGCCCTCGCCGGCCTCCTCAGCGTGTCGGTCGGAGCTGTAGGCGACTGTGACGCGGAAGAGGTTGAGCGGGATGGACGAGTGCATCATCTTGCGCATGCGCCGCGAGAGCTCCGTCGAGACCTGCGTGGACTCCTGCTCCATGTACTCGACGGCCCACCCAGGCTCAAAGACGTCGTCCTCATCGCTGCTATCTTCGTCCGAGTCGTCGTGATCATAATGGTCGCCACCAACACTATTGTTGTCATAGCTGTTGTGTCTGAAGAGCTCGCCGTCACTGTAGTGGTGGTCACGATAGCACTCGTCCGTCTCGTCATCCTTGTGTCCAATGAACCTGCTGTGCTTTCGCCGACTGTGCTTCTGGTAGTGACTGTCGTCCGGCAAGTCGATGGGCGACGTGCAGGGCGTCTGCGTTGCCAGTTTACGATCTGCGGTTGAACTGCGACTTGCCGAGAAGAAGAGGCTCCGGATGCTGCAGTAGATGTGCTGGTACAGCCGCTTGATCAGCGTCTTCTCGCGCGTCTGCAGCTCGTCTTGTCCACGAACCTCGTGCTCGTACTCCGCGTAGCTCTGGATCGTGATGCGCGACTCGAGCAGCTCGTCCTCAGCGTCGCTGAGCTCGATCTCCTTCTCCAGTAGCGAGAGCCAAAAGCTCGTGAACTTGGCGTCCGAGAGCGCGATGACCGACTCGGCGACACGCTCGAGCGACTCGACCGCAGACACGGGCAGCTGCGCCTGGAGCTGGAAGTACCAGCGCAGGATCGAGCTCGCGCAGTACTTGGCCTGCTCGCGGTCGAGCTGGTAGAAGACGAACGCTAGCGTGCGCAGCACGGACCGCTCAACGGCTGTGAGCACGGTCATCGCGCGGGAACTCGAGGCCGTCGACGACGGAAGTGCGCTATTCTTAACTTCGCTGGCGTGTGTCGGGTCTTCTGGATAACAGCACCCTGTGCATGACGCATGTGTGGTGGTGCTGGTCTTGACGAGTGTGGTGCCTTGGGGCGATGACAGCACCGCGTCGGTGCTGCGATGGTACGCGACAGTCGCGGCCATATCGACTCGGTGCTTCTTGTTCGCTCGTGACGGGTGGAGACGCGCGCGTGTGCAAATGTGGGCGCAACGCCGGATTCTGCTCGCACTACTAACTCTGGTCGTCCGTTTCAAAAATCTTGGAGATGCGATCTTCAAACGTGCGCAAGAAAGATTTTGAAGCGCAAGAAAGATTTTGAAGCCAAGAAAGTTGAAACGTTTTTATTTTTCCGCCCACTTCTTCACCTCTCGCTCGCATTTCAAAGCATGGAAGTTGAGCACGTGCCGCGAGCACGACCATACTAACCTAGACGCATCATAACAGAGGACCAGATTGACGAAGCGATAGTAGTGCACCAGCGCCTCTCCATTGCGGAGGCAGCTAATCGTGTTAGCTTTTTTCGTCCAGCTGTATCACGGCAGCTTCAAAGCCGTAGAATGCTTTGGGCTTTGGCCAGCGCAATCATTGATATAGACCGCCACCCATAGCACCAACCACAAGACCTATTTCTATTGTATCTGCTATCGTTTGAAGGTCAGCGTGTGCAGCAGGAGCAGTAATCTTGGGCTCGCCAACGGGAGCAGCACCTCCAGAACGTGTTGCAACAGAACGTGACTATGCAGCAATGTGTGGTCCTTGCTCGAAAGGAGCGAAGCCGCGCAACCGAGCTTGACGCCTTCAGTCTCAGAACGAGTGAGCGAGAGATCATGGAAGCCCAGAGGCAGCGTGAGGATTCTAAGGTATCGCCCGCTGATCCACTGGCCACTGCACAATTACAAGACCACCAGCAGTCTGTCACGCAACGACGCAATGAGGAATTAAGTCTTCGAACACGCCACCAAAATCTCGAGGAGGAGGTGATTCTGCGCCAAGCCAGACGACTCGTTGAGTACCAGCGAGAGACACAAAAACTTGGCGCGAGCGAACAAGTGGTGAGGGAGGCTGGCGGTATCCCTCCTCCTCTACGACCTAGAGATGAATGGGGTGGGGTTCTCCGGTTTCCTGACCTGGCCTGCCGCACGCGTGAGTTGAACTGCAGCTGCGGCAAAGATCACCCTCTGCAATCCTTGTTTGACGCTCTACTTAGCTACCTCAGAAACACCAGAACCAGCTTGGACATATGCATACATATGATTACGTGTCCAAAGGTGACTTCCTGATCATCTGACGCTGATATGAGACTCACAGTCATCAACCATTCTGATCATGTTGTTTTTTCTGTTCAGATTTACCAAGTTCTGAAAGAAGTGCACGCGCGGATCGGTGTACGCCTTCGAATCGTCACGACCAGTGCTACAGCAGGAATTAGAGAGAACAAGGTGCCGCACCTACTCCAAGAGTGCATCGACGTTCGCGTCTCTATCAACTACCTGCACCAAAAGGTAACGAGTGCCTATGACTTCTTGCTTATTCGAGTCTTAAGTCTGATCTTGCCTGTGTCAGTTCGCTATCATTGATGGACATATATTACTCCAGGGGTCCTATAATTACACGACTCGAGCTTACGACACGAACAGCGAGGACATCCTAGTTCACCACGCAGACGAGTTCGTCCCGGTTTTCCAAGATACGCTTGAAGAAATTACCACTGCAAACCCAGTCTCAACTACGATGAATGGAACCGTAGTGCTCCCGCTCAGCAACGCTCTAGTAGGCATCCAATTACTCCATGGACGAAACCGAGGCAAGCTGCCCCGATGGTAGAACAAGGGATAACCAAAGAGTCATTAAGTCAGCTGGTACCTCGCACTGGAGGCTCAGATGGGCGTGTGCCTCATGGTCCTTTGCACGTTCCTCGTGCTCAGCAGTACGCTCTTCGAGGTGCTCCTCCCCGCGGCTTTCTACTGCAGCGCCTTCATGGCCGCCATGGATTTCCCCGTTGAGAGTGCCGGCATGATGCCCACTGGCTCGGTCGTGAAGCTTGTGTGTTGACGTAAGCTCGTGTGTTCAGGTGATCGAGAGGAGGATGCATGCGGCGCAAGTCGAACCGGAGCGCGTCATGAATTTACGAAAGCTTCCACTGGAAGATCGAGCGGTCGTTGCCTCCAAGCGAGAGGAGGTACTTGTCGTCGCAGCTAAAGCGCACGTTCGTGACGTGCGACGAGTGGCCGCGGCCAGCGATGAATTTGGACTGGCAAGCACGCAAGCCACACACAAGTATAATTAGTATTGGTTCACACACACACCCAAGCAAGCAAGGAGCCATTGACAAAGCTTGGCGCACCCCTTTCATGATGCACGGGTAGCGGAAGAGCTTGACCATGCTCGAGTCGTCGCCGGTCGCGAGGACGGTGCGCGAGGCCGAGGCGCAGACGGCGTTGATGTCGGTCCCGTCCGCGCACTCGGGCCAAATGCCTTGCACGGGCCAGCCCAGAGTGCACGTCCACGTGGCCCAGGTCACGTTCTTCACCGACGACGCCGAGCGCACCTGCTCACTCGTTGACGTCTCGCAGAAGAGGTACTCGTACCCGCCGCAGTTGGACTGGAGGTACTTGCTGTCGTCCGAGAAGTCAAAGTGCGTGATGTAGCTGTTGTGTTTGGCGAACGGCTTGCGCTTCTTGGCGTCCAAGCTGATGCCGCCAGTAGCTTGGAGCGAATAGAGGTAGATGGCGTTGTCGTGCGAGCCGACCGCGACTTGCTTGCCACAGGGAGAGAACTTGACATCGCTGATCCACTCTTTGGCTGGCGTGTCTTCGAACAGCAGCTTCATGTCCATTGCGCCACCACCGCCGCCGGCAGCACTCAGGATCATGATCGCGCCTTCTTTCGATTTGGCTTGCCCTTGCTTACTGCCCTTTCGACGCACGCTGCCACCATTGTCTCCACCAAGTCCGATGGCAAGCAGACTGGCGTCCGGTGAGTACGCACAGGCACGAGACTTCGCTGGAAGCCGCGTGAGCTGAACCAATCGCTTGGTCTCCATATCCCAGACTCGCAGCGTGCCGTCGTCCCCCGTGGTCGTGAACTCGCGACGAGACGGGTGGACAGCTAGCCCCCAGAGCTCATGTGCGTAGTGACCAGAGAAGAGCGGTTTCCCGCCGTTCAGCAGCGTGCCTGAGGTGACGTCTACTTCGATAATATCACTCGACTTGGTCCCGACGAGCAGCTTTTGTCCATTGGCGCTGAGGAACACACTACCAACAGCTCTGATCAGGCACTCGGCGTTCATTGCGACCAAGTCAAAGCACTTGAGCGACTGGAAGCTCGTATTCCACATGAACACCTTTCCGTCCTTCCCACCACTCAGTAGCAGCGACATCGTCGCCTCGTCCGAGTAATGCGAGCACACAACTGTGGCTTCTCCATCGTGCGCCTTCACGATCTTCGACACCTCTTCGCCTCGCCAGACATACAGCTCGCCACTCGCAGTTCCAGTCACAAACTCGTCGCCGAATGCGCAGCCACATGGGAAGTTCTGCAGTGTCCCTTTCTTCCCGACTCGCCCTCTCTTCGACGCCATGTTCTTCCCCTCGACGCTCCAAAAGAGCACGTGCTTCGCGCCGCCAGTGATGATTCCGCTGCCACTGCTCGCGAAAGAGGCAAACTGGTTCACGCCCTTGTCACCTTTCGCAGTCGCGCGAAGCTTCGCCAGCGTCCAGGATCCGTTGCTCGCATCTTCCCAGAGCGCAACAGAGTGGTCATCGTCGTCCCCGACGCTCACGAGCAGCTTCATGTCGGCACTGAACGCCAATGAGACCACACCTCGCGCGTGGAAGCCCTTGAGCTCGCATCGAAGCTCGCCTGTGCGAGCGTCCCACAGTCGAATCCCAGGCTTCTTCCCGCGCTCACCAGTCGCAACGATGTTTCGCTTCGGGCTCGCAATCGCGAAACTCATGATATCGTCGTTGTGGCACAGATGATGGCGCTGCAGATGCGAAATCGGGTCGTATATAACGCCAACTGCTGCAGTGTGGTACACAATCTCGTCGCGATCGTTGTACACGAGGTTCTGGTGCGAGAGCTCGGTCTGGTAGCCGTAGACCCAATCGAGCTCCAGGCGCAGATCAGGTTCGCGAGAGTTTGGCGTCGGCGCATTGCTAGGAGCGACGATTGCGCCAACCCAGGGCTTCACGGCCATGAACTCATCGCCCGCGGGGTCGTCGTCGAAATCGTCACTCTCGTCCTCCTCAATGTTGTTCCCATCATGACCATCAGTTCCACCGCCGATCGCACTCTTCTCGAGCGACGGCACATCACGAATGTCGCCGTCAGAATCTCGCACGACCTTCCACTCCATAATGCATCGATCGTTACCGCCTACACTGACAACATAGGCATCGTTCCAACTCCATCGAACGTTCGTGACGTGGGACGAATGACCTCGGTGTTCCAGTGCGCTCGCGTTCTTTGTCACGCACGGATACCGATAGAGCTTCACGAGCCCAAAGTCGTCGGACGTGACGAGCAGATCCTTCTGTGCGTTGCGGTCCACTGCGTTCACGTCCGTGCCATCCGAGCACGGCGGCCAGATGCCCTGCACGGGCCATCCGAGCACACAGGTCCACGAGCTCCATGTCGTGTCCTTTGTGCTGCTCGCTGATGTGATGTGGCGCCCATTCGCTACATCACTAAAGAGGAGCTCGTAGGCGCCGCAGTTGCTCTGCAACACCTTGCTGTCGCTCGAGAAGTCAATGTGTGTGATGTAACTCTGGTGCTTGGCAAACGTCGCGGTCTTTGTCACCTTCTTGCAGCTCGCATCGTGCAGCTTGTACAAATAAATGTGGTGGTCATGCGAGCCCACAGCCAAGATCGCGCCGCTCGGAGAAATCTTGACTTCGCTGATCGGCTGCTTGGAAGGTTTGTCTTCAAAGAGCTTGGACAGATCGCTGTAGCGAAAGAGCACGATGCTCCCGATCTTGGCTTGCGACGTCTTCGACGCGGCGCTTTGATGAGCATTGCGACCACCATAGCCGACTGCGATCACGTCGAATTGGTCACCGATGGCGCATGCGCGAGCCATGCAGTCCAGTTTCTTCGAGCGCAGCTGGGCTTTCTTGCTCAGACACCAAACACGGAGCGTTTGGTCGTCTCCGACCGTGCAGTACTCTGGTTTCTTCGGGTGGCACGCGAGTCCCCACACTTCCATCGCGTAGTGGCCCTGTGTGAGGATATTCACTGAGATACTCGATCTGGTGGCATCCACTTCGATGAGGTCGCTCCCTCCAGTGCCCACTAGAAACACCCTTGACGACCGATTGCTGGTACAAACGGAGCGAATCGAAGCGTTGTAGAGCCACACCGCAGCCGCTTGCTGTCGAAGATCAATCGTAGCGAGAGGCCTCATGTCGGTATCCCACACCATGATCTTTGCATCTTTCCCGCCGGTGACGAGCTCCGAGCCGTCCTTCCTACCTGCATACAACGCGTAAGCATTCGACGCGTGCGCCGTCACAACCTTTGACAGCTCGTTCGACGACTGGAAGACGTAGAGATCACCGTTCGAAGCGCCAGCGACGATCAGTTTCCCAAACGACACGACGGCTTCAAACGTTGTTGGCATCTTTCCGTCCTTGTGCTTCGCTTTCCCGAAGATTGCCTTCTTCGATGTCAGGTTCTTGCCCTGTTCTGTCCAGAAGCGAATGTGCTTCTCGCCACAGGTGACCCAATCGCCCGTGGCCGCGTGGAAGCAGATGCTCAGGACGTTGCTGCGCTCCCCCTTCGCGCTTGAACTCAAAATGCCGCTCTCCCAGGCGTAGATAGCGATCGAGTGGTCGTCGTCGCCTCCGACGCTGCCGAGCTTCTTGCCATCTGCTGAGAAGCAAATTGCAGACACGAAGCGCTGGTGGAAGCCTTCGAGGCACGAGGTCGTCGTGTCGGCGTTGCTGCTACTCGCGTTCCACGTGTAGATCCTCGGGTTCTTGCCCATTTGCGCCGTCGCAAACACGGTCCCATTTGGGTGAGCACAGAGCGCCACGATGTCGTCGTCGTGGCTTTTAAAGAAGCTCTGGCTCTGCGTACCCTTGTCAAACACGATGCCCAGCGCTGCAGCGTGGTACACGACTTTGCCATTTGCGTCGTAGCGAGCGTTGTTGGACGCACTCTGCACCTGGTAGCCGTGAACACGCTCAAGCTCCAAACGGGCATCTGGAGGTGAGCTCTTTAGGTGCATCAAGCCTGCATTGGATGGAGCGACAACCGCCCCCAACCACGGCTTGACAGCCATGAACTCGTCTCCAACATCGTCCTCTGCAGAAGCCATCTCGAGCGAATCACTGCCGCGTCCTTGTCGACTGTGAACATCGTCATTGGGCGAAGTCTGAGGCGAGAAATCGTTCTGGTACGGGTCGTCCTCGATCGCCTTCCGCCCAGAACCTTTCTCGTGTTTCCACACAAACACACATCGGTCGTTGCCGCCGACTGTAACGAGGAAGTTGTCGTGTGAAGACCAGCGCACGTTCGTCACGTGCGACGCGTGGCCGCGCAGCTCGACGGGCGACGCCTTCTCAAGAGCGCACGGGTACTGGAACACCTTGACTTTTCCGAAATCGTCACCTGTCGCGAGCAAGTTGCCGTCTTTCGATCGGTCGACCGAGTTCACGTCGGTCCCGTCGCTGCATTCTTCCCAGATGCCCTGTACTGCCCAGCCCAAGGTCGACGTCATCGTGTGCCACCGCTCGTCTCGGAATGCCGCGGCCGCCGTCATGTGCTTTGCTGTCTTCACTTCACTAAACAGCAGCTCGTACGCTCCACACGTGCTCTGCACGTAGTTGCCGTCCGACGAGAAGTCGATGTGCGCCACGTAGCTCGAGTGTTTCTTGAAGACCTGCTTCTTTGCGAACCCCTTGAGCACGTCGTAGAAGTAGATATTTGTGTCGTGGCTCGCGACTGCCAGGACGCGGTTGTCGGGCGAGAACTTGACGTCGCTCACCCATTTCCTCGGATCGTAGCACGGCTCTTTGAACTTTGCGAGGTCGCTCTCACTGTACACGACAAAGCCACCGGACGCCGTCTTGACCTGGTTCTTCGCAGACGATGCCCTGCTGGCGTCCTTGGAGTTTCTCTTGGCTGCGCCACCTGCACCTGAAGCGATCCCATCGGTGCCGATGCCCACGGCAATGAGCTTCCCGTCGCCCGAGTAGGCACACGCTCTCCCTGGACAATCCAAGCGGACACTGCGGAGCTCTTTCTTTGAGTCCAGATCCCAAATCCGAAGCGTCTGGTCGTCGCCAACCGTGCAGCACTGCTGCTTGTGCGGATGCACGTCGAGTCCCCAGAGCTCGCCCTGGAAATGGCCTCGCGCCAGCGCATCCGAGTTAACATTCTGTCCCGTAGCTGCGTCGATTTCGTAGATCTCTGACGCCTGCGTTCCAATGAGGATGACTCTGCGATCTGGCGATAGGCAGCAGCTGCGCACGGAGAAGTACTGCGTGTGCTTTACCGCCGCCAGCACTGTGTCTGCGAGCACAATCGGACCAGTGACTTGCTTCAGTTTCTCATCCCATATGAAGATTTTCCCGTCCTTGCTCCCGGAAACGAGCAGCCCAGAGCCAGAGTGTAGAGCATTCACCGCCAAGTTGTGCGCCTTGACGACACTCAATAGATCCCTCCCATTGAATAGGTAGAGATCCCCATTCGTGGTCCCCACGACCACTGAACTCGATGAGCCCTTCAAATATTCTGCGACCAAGAACGGCTGCAGCGTGCCCTTCTTGCCCAGTAGCGCCTTCTTCGAGCTGATCGACTTGCCCTCGATCGTCCAGAACTCAATGTACTTCTGGCCGCAAACGATGAACTCACCGGGCAACGCTGGGTTCACCGCGATGTGGAACGGAACCGCTTTGTTGCCCTTCACGAAGATCGCCAGCGTCGCCGTCTTCCATCCGTCTTTCGACTCGTAGATTCCAATGCTGTGGTCGTCGTCGCCGCCGACCGATACGAGCATCTCCTCTGTCTGGAATGCAATTTGCAAGACCCCGCGCTGGTGAAAGCCCTGGAGTATGCACTTGGTTTCCATCGACACGAGATCCCACACGATGAGCTTTGGCAACTTCCCGATCTCACCGCTCGCGGCGAGCGGCAGCTTTGGGTGCAGACAGAGACACAAGACGTCGCCCGTGTGTGCAAGGTGATGGCGCTGCTTCATCGTCCGCGTGTTCAGAACGACGCACGCGGCTGCCGCTGAATACACGATCTCGTCTGGACGACCACTGCTGCTGTTGTTGCTGGCATTGTGCGTAAGGATGTAGCGCACGTTGTTCCTTGCTTCTTGTGCGCTGTACCCAAAAATCCAGTCCAGCTTGATCGACACTAGCGGCGCTGCCTTCGACAAAGTCGGGAGCTTACTCGGCGGGACGATCGCTCCTTTCCAGGGCTTCACCGCCAAAAACTCGTCTCCAGCATCGTCGCCACTCGCAAACCCGACCTCAACGATTGACCCTTGCGGCTGGGAGTTCTCAGCGGATACCTCGACTTTTGCCAGTGCGCTCTTGAGTTTGCGCGCTTCTTCGCTCATTTCCGACACCATAGATGGGCTGCTTCCACCATTGCCATTGTTGTTGTTCTCGTCGTCGCCATCCGCATCGTCCCCATCGTCTAGGAAGCTCCCGTCGGCGAGATCGAAGAGCTCAAACAGGTTCTTCGCGGTCTTGTTCTGCGTGCAGTAGTCGCGGAACTGCTCGCACGTGATCGAAATCTGGTTCATCGTGCCCGTCGCAGTGACGCCTGCGATCTCGCGGAAGACGCGGTCTGCCAGCGCGTCGACCTCGTTTTCGTCGACACTGGACGAAGGATCAAACTTGTACTTGGACGCGACCGTAGCTGACACGGGCTTGAGGATGCGCGTGAGCCCCGAGAGCGTCGACTTGAGCGAGATTGTGAACTCGTCGAGGTCGAGCGCGCCGTCCTCCGACATATCCCACGAGTCGAAGAGCAGGTCGATCTTCTCGTCCATGGACGCGGCGCTCACGAACGCCAGCGCTGAGAGGAACTCGAGTGCGTCGATCACAAATGACTGGGTTTGGTAGTGCTGCTGTCGCTGGAGGTTCTGCTGGTGGCTCTGGTGGTGATCGTGCTGCTGCTGGTACTGCCGCAGCTGCGGATCGAGGAACATTTCGAACGCCTGGTCAGCGTGCTTCATCGCGCGCTGCGTCGATGTGTTTGGGTCCAGGAAGCACGCTGTGCGACAGCAGATCTGACGCAGCTGCGCCTTCGTGAGCGCAAACGACGTCGCGCAGTCGTAGAAGCTGCGCCAGTACGCCTCGATGGCGCTCACATGCAGGTTGTCGTACGGGAGGATCGCGTCCACGAGCGCGAACGCATCGTGGTCCTTCATCGCCGCGTGCAGCATGTTGCCCATGATGCCCTGTAGGTGACACCTCAGGCGAGCTTCAGCAGCGTGATGTTATGCTGAGCTGGGTACCAAACATCGCGATGACTCGTCCGTTCGCGCCTCTTCAACGTCTTACTGACGAGTCGCCAGGCAGTCAACAGGAATAAACCGACAGGCAGTGGTCGATATAACTAGTAAAGCACAACATCATCAGTGTCTTCTGCACAGCCAGCACTGCGTTGGCGCTTTGGCATTATAGATGCACGGGTGCGTATCGATCCATCAATGGGTAGCGAGCTACTACACTGAAGTGCATCCATGCCGCAAGGCTGCATTTTGGCTCTGATAACAAGTTTCCTTTTCGCGGATTTCCTTTTTAGCCAATCAGATGTTCTAACTCGTTTTGCAGTATGGAAGGTTCACTCGCATATTGATTTATGCAGTATTGAAGGATTAACTGTACTCCTTGCTTCCCCCTCGCCACCAAATAAATCGCATTTGACGACTCCAAAGCAATTCAGCGAAGAAGCAGCCGCAAGACAAGAGAGCAAGATGGCCGACATCCAGAACTTCACGACTTTCGGTGCGTGCGAGTGTGCTTAGCAGCATGCGTGCATACGCGTGTCATACTTGCGCGTTTCTGCTTGTGCGATAGTATGCTCATTGTCTCTATGGTATCCTGTGTGCATTGCTGCATCCTCCAGACGCGTTCGCGGACGCCAAGGATGACTCGGGCATCGGCGGCGGCAAGGTGCACATCCGCGTGCAGCAGCGTAACGGTCGCAAGTGTCTGACGACCGTGCAGGGCCTCGCCAACGACCTCGACATTAAGCGTATCCTAAAGGCATTCAAGAAGAACTTCAGCTGCAACGGCGCGCTCGTGAAGGACGAGGAGCTCGGTGAGATTATCCAGCTCTCGGGTGACCAGCGCACGAACATCCGCGAGTTCCTGATCGACCAGGAGATCTGCTCGGACTCGCAGCTGGTGCTGCACGGTTTCTAAGCTGCGCGCCTGGTGTGCTGCAGCGTGGGCGGTGCGACTGTGCGTGGTGCCGTCCACATTTTGTTGCCGGCGATGAAGCGACGTCCGTAGTTTTTTTAAGGCGAGCGAGCAAGTGAGAGAAAGAGAGAGAGCGAGGCATTCAACGTGATTAGACTGAAGAGAGAGCGCGGACGCAGAAACATAGCGATGCTGTGCGTGTCTACTGCTGTAGCTGGTTGCTTCGATCTTTCTTGGGTTGGATGAATATATTTGATGATTGTATTGGTTTGGCTTTCGACACGTGACTCGTGCGCTTCTATCCAAAGCTCAGTTCCGCACAAGGTATCGACCTTCGAGTACTAGGAAAACAAGGTGTGTTGTGTATATTTCCAGTGCACAAAGCCTGCTACAACTCGTTCTCACTCGCTCGTCGCGCAGTTACACGCGGTGGTCGATCTTGAACTCTGGGAACTCGAGGTCTGGCTGCCAGATGCCCTGAATGGTCGGTCGCTTCGAGATCACTGGGCGCTTCATGCGGGTCATCTTTCGGCCGCTCGAGTTGCGCAGACGCTCAAGCTGCAAGCAGCAAATGTTAATTAGTATCAGCATTTAATGGGTCTGGAATGACAACAATATGCGCTCGTTCGTACCTGCATCAAGACGAAGTCGACTTCCTGGTTTTTCACGTCGCAAACCTTCTGATCGTCGGTGACTGCAGAAACGAACGCGTCATACAGCAAATAGCAATGTTAGAGAGACAATAGTAGACGGCATATTCGCAGCGTCTGAGTTTCCCTGGGCACTCACTGTAGTCGCCGATGAGGACTGGGTGACGCGCTCCCTTGAGCTCCGTCTGGAACTTCACCTGAGGATTCTCCTTCACGAAGTTCAGGAAGCGCTCATCGCCGAGCATCTTTCTATTCACACGACACAGTACAATAGAGAGACAAAGATCTACCGTTAGCGACGAGCGCACATACATACATCATGCCCACGCGTGATGCAGCTCAGAAGCAGCGCGTCAATGCCCCGGCGAACCCGCAGCACCCTTTACTCTTGCATTACGCGAGCAGCAAACACACTTCGTCTATAGTGAAGCACCGACGCACCTGATGTTGCGGCTGCTACCGCTGTGCTGGCAGTAGCGGATGGTCACCTGCTTCAGTTGCCACACTCCCTTGGTCGCCATTGTCGCTTGCTGCTGCTGCTTGCACTGCTGCTCGCTCGAAATGCGCTCCACTCCATCCACATGCGATACATCGTATTTATCTGAATAATCACAGTAATGCAATCGTATTATGCAAAATGTTCTACATAAAAATAAAGCTCAAATCTAGGTTCGGATGCAATTTTTACTAGGTTTGAATTTGAGGACAAAACCGTGACGAAGAATGGTTTTGAGTCACAAAAAATTGTGGCATACTCTACCTATATCGTTCCATGTCCATTTTGCAGGACAAATTGCACAAAAAATTCTCGTCGATACCCTGAACAGGAGCTATGCTGGCACGCATCCGTTTATGAGTACGGGATTTCTTGTGTGATGTGTTGACAGCGAGATTTGGCCGCTGCTGGCTTAGTAGGCATGTTCGCTTTGACGCGAGTGGGGCAAGTGGCAAATGGTGCGCTGGGCTTCAACTCAACATCAACAACTCAAAAACCATACACAGACATGCTCTTACTCAGTCATAAACGCTCATCAAGCCTGCTTCTGCTTCTCGAGTTGCTTCTTGTTGAACTCGCACAGGTCACCAGCGCACTTGTCATGGTCAACGCGCGGTTTGGGCCAACTGACAAATTGCTCAGGAACCATTCGCTGGTACGTCGCCGCGTGCTCCTAAATTGAGACCTTGATGGCATGGTGTCCTGACGCACCGAGAATGAATACAGTGCCGCTGCTCTTCATCGCGTTTCCAGTCCAGTTTACCGAACCGGGTCAGATCGTGTGGCCATTAAAAATAGCAGTTTTGTCATGCGGTGTGTAATCCGGAAACTTGAAGAAAACTTGGATGTTGGCGTTCATCAGTTCAGGTATGTGACAGCTCAGCTGGGTTCGCTGCTTGTAATTGGCGAATGCGCGCACAGCCCTCTCGTGCTGGCGCGCTGTGATGAGAGCTGTTGCGATTCCACAGCGGTGACTCAATACATCTCAATGTCGATCGAAGTTTTCGTTTTTATTAGTTGGCGAAGGCGATCCAAATGTGCTCTTGATACCCTGGGAATTCGAGCGCTTCATAGCCTGACGGCGTTCTGCATGTAGAAGAGCGCTGGTGGACGGCAGCTCGGACAGCTTCGTTCAATGACGCGATCCTCTTCTTCTTGAGATCTCGCCGAGGAAAGGTTATCACGCTTCCGCTGCGCACATTGCTATCTCTCACGCGACACAGTCACGCTCAGTGCTGACTTTTCAACACCTGCAACACATGCAGCTGTTTCGACTTTGCTTGATACGTCAAAGTGCTAGAGGAATGCATTGGTGTTCTTGGATTCAGCCAGGGGTTTCTTCTCGTCTGACAAACTCTGCGTAGGCGCTCGCAGCGACGCCACCTCCGCACGTGTGAGGCCCCAAGCGCAGAGACCAACGGCTGTTCACGACCGAGTGTTATAAAGGTGAGATATTCGGGCTGCAGCGCGGACGCGGCCACAGGTTGCTGTTGCAATACTGAGATAGCCCCTGGAAAGCGGTAGTGGTGGGCAGGGGTGACCGTTCGAGATGAGCATGCAGATTGTGGGGCTGCGAGGCCTGCTGCGCCTGCTGGGATTGGTAATTACAGACTTAGTGTCGCGTTACAAATTAGACGATACTGCGGGCAGATGGAGGAGCCTTGAGGCGTTTTTGCTGTTCGAGCGTGCTTTTGGGGCAACAGCCAAACAGAAATGCTCTGCGCACAGAGTAGAGCAAGCACTGCCGCAGAGGAACACGACACATTGCGTATACAAAACTGCTGCTGTTGAGTTGCTTGCTGCTCCTAACTGGCGCTCAAGCCGCCCATGCTCCCATGTCTCATCTTCAAAGATGCACAGCATTTAAAATAAGGATATACCGGCTTCCTTCGCTTATAACCCCCTGTGGTATACCACAAACCGCATGTTTTCGAGTTGATAAAAGAAAGAGCATAAACAAAAAACACATGTTTTGGTTGTGCGGTTGATTAAAACGCATTGAAATCAACACGCTCAATCAGCGCTCTCAAAATCATCGTCCGAGTCCACAGAGACTTCGACCAGATCCAGACTCACAAGCTCACTGATGAACTCCTTATCTACATGCGTATCACACTGCGTAATCTTTGCGCGTCTGAAACCACCTGAAATAGTCTCTGATGACAGAGACTGCCACGCC
>JAADXK010000742.1:0-16305 GCA_023337805.1 Globisporangium barbulae | reverse complement strand
TGTGGTGGAGAGGGCAAAAAGCGAGAGAGGTGGTTGATAAGAGTGGCTGTGTGCTAATAAGACGCAGGTATCATAACTAGCTCGATACAAATAGACAAAACGGATGAAATCCACAATAAATTAAATTATCATCGTACCGATGGGACGCTGCACGTGCGAGAGAGCGAACGCGAGCCGCTTGCGCTTGTGCTCGGGTGTCAGCGATGGCTTAACACGTGAGATGAACCGACGCAGGACCTTCGATGTGAGATAGTCGTGCAGGGTGGACTTCGGGATCCCCGTTGTGCTCTCAAGCGCGCGCAGGCTCTGGCGCTGACAGAGAGGGACTGCTTGCACCAGCTTAGCCACCTCTTGATCGCTCATCCTCTTCCCAGCCCCCTTTGGCCGCAGGCGACGAGGGGCGACAAGGGCAGCGGCGTCATGCCGCACCTTCCAAATCGTGGCGACAGAGGACCGTGAGAGGGAGAACTGGGCCATTGCGGCACTCATGCTTCCATGGAGAAGGCGGCCGCCCATGGACCTCTCAGCCAGGAAGACGACGACGGCGGCACGTGTCGCAGGAAGAATGTCGTGCGAGTCGGGCGTGCGTGGCATGTTGTGGTGGTGGTGCGCGAGGAGGGTGCTGGTACTGGTGTGCTCGAGCTGCAAATTCGATTGTCGAAGGCCGTTCTTGTTAGCACGAGCGCCACAGGCGCTTCAAAATAGAGCTTAACAACCACCAATTTAGTCATCACTGGCGTCGCTTTTACATGCTCCTTTTTAGCCAGTGAGTAATCAGAATTGTTTTTATGCGAACCACAAAAAACCAAATGTGTATAATATGACCGGACAGAGAAGTATGTAAAAAGGGAGAGAGTCTAAATGATGACGACCCGCACTCCAAGAGTGAAGGTCCTGTAGTCATGCATCCTTACATAGAATGCAAAATGTACTAGAAAGTGTTCAATCGGTGAAATCGTCATCGTTTTCTGCGTCCAAGCGCCGCTGTCTCTCCAAGCTTCCTCTCGCTCTCCTGGCTCTCTTCTTCTTGGCGCGGCTCACTGTTGGACGTCGGAGCTACCACGCGTTTGTGATGTCGACAAGGATGTTCTTGCCCATTTGCAGGTCAATATGCAAAAGAACAAAGCACGGCTTGGTGTTGTCTTGGTCGGTCCTGTGTGCTTTGTTTCATAAATAGAGCTTCGCATCGTCTACAGAACACGTTTCACAGTAATACGGCTTGTCCGTTGACTTCTCTCCCTTCTTGCGCATGAAAAGCGAGCAGACTTTGCACGCGCGCCTGCGACGCTTAATTTGATTGCCCGACTGTCTTCATTCATCCAAAATGCTGATCTGGTGCGTGATCTCTGGCTGCCGCTTTCTTTTCAATGGCGTACCCGACGAACCCAGCGTCTTCACGTTCATGAAGTCCTCAGCAGTGACAGCGAGCAGCTGCTGGCGCAAGACGGTGTGATGAAGCAGATGCGCTTTTTAGGGCACTTCCGATGACGCGTACCGTGAATCTTTCTTGTAGCTATAGCTGGGACACTAGTTCAAGCCAAGGGGTGGAGCTCTCTCAGGAAGTCCAGGATTTGGTCAATCCCTCACACTGTGTACCCTTTAGTTCTTTTGATCTAAGCAATACTCTGGTGTAACTCCGAGTCCCACTTGAATTTCCAAACTAATTAGGAAATACACAAACCACACAATATACAGTCACTCGCTCGATAATCCTTTTGTTTTTCGGTCTGGATCCAAGACCTTTCGTGTGATAGTTTCTTCTCAACTGGTCACCGCACACTGCCCGGGCGTTAAGTCAACTCCGAGAATGCCCGAGCTAGTCGAAGACTTGCTCGAGACGTCTCGAGGACGGTTGGTCAATTGAGGGGTTTAGCTCAAGACCTGAGGTCAACTGCCAAATGGGCAGAACGCAGATGTCAACTAGGAGTTTGCACTCTTCGGACGGTTTACTGGGAGGGGTCTTCTCAACCTCTCCAGTCTGGGGTAATTCGGGATTTTTCTCTTCCAGGGATTTCCTAGGCGTATCGTCTTCACTCACAGACACTCTAGACGGGACTTCTCTAGTTTTCCGTTCTTCTTTTCTTTCTTTCTTGGGACACCTCTTTACTCTTTGACCAAATGATGACCGCTTTCCAGCTTAATCTCACTTAATAGTCGCAAAGTTTATCAGCACTCTTTATATATGAAATATACAGGACAATCGACCTCCTCACACACAGGAGTACCGAGACATGTATACGGATTGGACTTGGGGTTTTGAGACCTCAATCACACACAATGCAAACAAGAGTCATGGCGCTGTCTCGAACGCTTACCGGCGTCTTTGTGGAAGACGGTGTTGGGAGATCGAGTCTGGAGCTTGCGGGTCTGATCGATGGATCGAAGAGTTGGAGGTTGAAACTGCAGCTTGCTTGTTGGAGGGTAAATTGAAGAGTATGTTACAAATTATCTGATGTCCTGGTCCTAAGTTTCTCAACAAACCTTCAGTGACGAGTGGTGCCCCTGAGGGTGTCATTACCTGATCCGCGGAGTCTGAGGATCTACCAGGATTGTACTTGTTGTAGACCACTGACGCATCTTGTCGAGTTGTCATGGTTCGAATTTCTTCCCAAGGCAAGTCCGAGGATATCCCAGACTTGGTCGAGAAGGTCCTAGACTTGGAAAGGCGGTCCCAGACTGGAAGTGAAGCGAAGAGTCGTGGGCGGTCTTCAACGAAAATGGAGGGTGCCTAATGGGACTTGTTGTCGTCTCACCATTGGGAATGATGGTCGAACACCCACATATGGAAACTTCCCGGAGTCGCTGGGCTGAAGACTCTTGATCTGGCAACTTGAATCTTGAAGCCAGCTCTCTGGCGCACTTGGATAGCTTGGGAGCAGGCGGCATCTGGGAAGGGAAGTAATCTTGGAGCTGTTGACACTTGGGATTTTTCTGGGACTTCACCACAGTCGGCCTCTTAGAAATAATTGGAAGTGGCCAAGTTGGCCTTGATGTGTGCGTATCATCATGACTCACCCCCAGGTAACGATATTATTCTCAACTGACTTCAACTGACTTGAACCATTATTGACTTTTGTCTGTGTCTGTATGTGCCTTTGTTTTTAGCTTGCGGACGCGGTGATGAAAGTCCACGAGCGCCTCCGGGGCCATGTCAGGTTTTTGTCTAACCTCAGGCGAGACATGAGTATCTCCGCAATGAACAAGGTCCCAGTCCTCGCAATGAGCGGCGTCGACGTTCACTACTTGAAACGCATGATGCATAAAAATTGTTTATTGTGGGTGGCACCACGATGGTAGCTGGTAATTTCTGCTTTTTGCTGCTGGAGCTCATGCTGCTGCTCCTATGGCTAACTTCCTGGTTTCCCTCACGCTTAGGGTCGCTGAATTGGAGCGAATCGGGCATGCGCCACGACGAAGAGCTGTACGTGTTCAAAGGAGGTCGCATCATTCAAGACGGCCGACGGTGATTCGTCGTTTTGTGGGCGGAGGCAGACCGACCGTCTGGGCTCCGAGTGGTCGAAGCGCAAATGAAAGCTGCTCGCTGGGCTGCTGCTACTGAGATTGCTTTCCGCGTGGCCCCTGAGGATCTTGAAGTTTGTGATGCTGCCGGTCGTATTGATGATCACCCGTCCCCACCGCCGTCTCCACCGTCCTGGTTATTTACTTCAAGTGATGGGGATGAATGATGATGATGATTGGTGTGAAGTTCAGTGATGCATTATCTACATGTTTATGTAAAGCTGGCTTGCACGCGTGTCAATGTGTCAATTGTAACCAATTGTAACACGAAACCCGCGTTGCATTTTCATTTTGAGCATACAGAGCAAGACCACAATCGAATTCTGCTCTAATGTTCCTGTCAATGTTCGTTTTCATAGCAGCAGATATTTACCATGTGGACACAGCTTATTAAGTATGAACTGATCGTTTATGCGAGGGAACCGAGGTGTTCTGCTGAGTGCGATCTGCTTTGCTCTTGCCGCTCTTGCCACATCGACAAACCACGATCCTCGTCATGGACACCGCCTCGCTGCAGCACCACGATGGCGCGTCCAGTCAGCGCGAGAGCGACCTGAAGTCGCCGACGCAAGACGAGCAGCAGGAGCGCATGGTGGCGCAGTTCCTCGCGCACTTTGACCCGCTCGCGCGGCTTGAGGCCGAGTACGCGGCTGTGCTGGCGCAGTCCTCGACAGAGGAAGCTGACCGCACGGACAGTGGCAAGGCCAATCAGCAGCAGACGCAGGACGATATCGACGATGAGGCTGACGGCGAGTACGCGCGATTGCCTACGTCCCCCGGTGACGATGATGATGATGATGGCGGTGGTAGAGAGTACTACCAGCCTCTTGGTGACGCCAGCGACGGCGAAAGTGACGACGGAGACCGTGGCGAGGATGCCAACAACGAGGAGCTCCAAGACGGTGGCCTGTCAGCGAAAGCCGCTTTCAGTACAGTCACACCTATGGACGCAGCGAAGCGCGAGACGATCATGAAGAGCATGCAGCGCATGCAGCTCGCGCCGCCACCGTGGGCGCACAACGCGAAACTCTCGGACGACGAGCTCTTCGCCATGGTGCGCGATCGCCTCGAGCAATGAAGATAATTACCACGTCGCTGGTGTTATATGCAGATGTGCGCTCGATAGAGAAGAGCTCGATATGCGAGTGTATCATTTTTGTATTCTCACTCATCGCGTCTATTCGGCTCGTTTCTCGTCCAGTGCTCTCTCTATCGCTCATAGTCACCGCGACTTGCAAGTCACTGTCATACAATTCACTGTTTTCTTGTCAGCGCCGCGATGGCGACCGACAGGAACGCGCCCGCAGCGACCGCGTACGGCAGCCACGCGTTCTCCTCGATCTGACGCGCCCAGAAGCAGCCGCAGGCCTCATGGTCCTCGGTCTTTGCTGCCAGAATGGGTTCGCCCGTGGCCACGTCCACGAGCGCTTCGTCCAGCCCGAGCACCTGGGTCCCGCTGCCGACGCGCGACACGTAGTACATTTTGATACTGTTCGCGTCCAAAGGCGCCGCAGCCACACTCTTCGGTTGGACCGCGGCCAGCAGCACTGGGTCCACGACGGCGTCGCGGTCCACCGCCACGGACGACCGGATCTCCGCTGGCGAGTGGGACGCGGACGATGGGAAGCTCGCGAGCAGCAGCGCCATCACGTCTTGCACGTGCTGCTCCTCCAGAAAGATGACCGCGTTCGGGCCGGCGTCGAAAGTGTACGCGGCCTGCACGCGGCCCACGTGCGAATTGTACGCGTGCACGAGCCCAATGATCTTGCGCGAGACCTCGTTCAGGTAGAAGATCGGTGGGTACGTGTCGAGGCACGTCGCGTGGAACTGGTTACTGTCCTGCATCGTGATTTTGCCAAACGTGGGGAAGTCCTTGTTCTTGTACGCGTCTTCAATGGCCGCCAGCCGCTCGTTCACCACTATAGGACAAGACACAGAGCACAGTTAAGTATCAACCATGACCACATTGATATTTTTAATATCAATCCCACACACACATTGGGATGCGTACCGTGCTCAGCGCGGAACTTAAGCAGCACGCTCGTGAGCTTACTATTCTTCATGCCGTTCGTGCTGCTCGTGTCCTTCTCGAGGTCGTTCACGACGCAGATGATCGCGCAGAGTTGGGACCAGTGGCGCTCGTCGCAGATCTGGATCGCGCGCGAGTCCGAGCCGTCCGTGGTGCCGCTGCCTTTCTCCCAGCGCACAAAGCCGCCGTCGAGGCTACGGCATGCGCTCCCAGATCCCTGGCGCGCGATCGTCGACAGGTGGCCCGGGAACTGCTCCTGCGCGTCAAAGAGCTCGGCGAGCGCGGCCACGAGGCACGCGTACCCGGCCGCGGACGACGCGAGCCCCGCCGCGGTCGGAAACGAGTTCTCCGACACGATGTGTAGGTGCGCGTGTTCCCACTGCTGCGGATCGCGTGCAATGCGCTTCATCTCGCGGATCACGGTCGCCACGCGCTTGTTGATCGGCTGCTCCGTGCCGTTGAGCCACAACCGCGTAGCCGGGAGCCATGGCGCGCTTGCCGCGGTCGTCTTGGCGCGCAGTTGGTCCTGGTGCAGCGTCACGCTCACGGACGAGTTCAGTGGCGTATTGAGCGCCTCGTTGTTCTTGCCCCAGTACTTAATAACCGCGATGTTTGTCGGCGCGGCGCACGTCGCCACCTTGAGCTCCTGAGCCATCGTCATGGCTGGTTGCCTTAAGTGCATGCTGCTCGCTCGTACTTGTTCGTCCACAAAGAATTGATGTGCGCCACACCAAACTCTAACGCAAGGTTGCCCTTTTGAAATTACGCAAGCAAACCAACGTCTGATTCGAATTGGACGCAGAATCAAACCAACGTTCATTTCAGCGTGTACCCATTGCTGCGAACTCTGTGAGCGAGGCATGCGGCGTCTTGGCACCTCTCTCAACGAAGCCCCACTGCTGTATCAACCAACCTAGACACGCACAAACGTAGCATGGGCAACAAACAGTCGACCCCACCGGAGGCCATGGCGCTTCACGACTGCTCGCCTCTCGTGTGCTCAGTCGCGACCAAGGTGCGTGTCGAGCACCTGCACGACACGGCGTTCCGCGTGTACGACCAGGTCTCGGGCGAGCTGCTCTTCCATGTGAAGGGCGATGAGTGGGACGAGCCGGACGAGAAGGTGCTCGTGAACGCCAAGAACACGCCCGTTGTGAAAATCGAAGAGTACGTGGCGAGAAGGTCTTACAACCTACTCTTCAGGATCAAGTCGCCTGGCACGCCGCATCGCGAGCTCTAGAGTCGAGACCTGGACGCGCGACTTCACCTCTGGCATCAAACTCAAGTTCGCCGATGGAATTTCGGGCGTGAAGCTCCTCATGGAGGCCGAGAGTGATTACGAGACGCGCTCGGCGGTCGTGCTCTTGGCTCGCGTCGCCGCAGCAGACAAGAAGAGGAAGCTGCGGCTTAAGCTGCGCGAACCGATTTGCAATATCGTCTCCAGGGATGATGGCTACGATGCCGAGGTGGTCGCTGGTGTGGATCTCACGATCGTCGCACTCTTTTGCTACGTGCTCCACCAGATGGTGACCACTCGTGCCGTGTTCAAAGACTTGGTCGCAGACGACCAAGTTGCAAGTGCTACTGTGTTGTAGTAGCGTTGAGAAGTTGCGGTGTGTGACGTGAACTTTTGGGTGATAACTGGCATTATAATGAAACGAAGCCGACATGAATCTGAAGATGAGATTGGTGACAGTACACAGTCGCTTTTAATCAGCATCTGAGGTCACCCACCTATGCAACACCTCGCTGTTTCATGCTGGCGCAACAGACAAATGCCGTGCTTTGGGACTGTGGTCTGCTGCTGAGGTCAGGACAGAGCGCGAATGCGCCCCTGAGATCTCTGAAAAGAGCCGCTTGCGACTGGTTCTACTTCTATGACCGCCATGCACAACAACCACCGTCACTTCACGCTCGGATGATTGTGCTGTGCGTATTTCTGGCAACGTTCTGCTGCAAGACGCTCACCTCGATCCATGTCCGCATACTGCACGCGAGGTAGAGCGAGAGTTCACTCCAGTACTTCGCGCTCTTTCAGGTCGCCGACGCGAAAGTACTGCGGCGACTCTGTGTCTGCGGTCAGGTTGCTGCTGCTGCTGCCGTTCGCGGTGTCATTGCCAGTGCTCGTGTCAGCAGCAGAATTGACGTGTCGGTGGCCGATGCGATGAGAGAAGCGCGTGCGCTTCTTCGGCTGTCAGGTTGTCGTCATCCTCGTGACCACCACTCTGTGCATCCGCGTCCTCTGCTGTGGCAGCCTCCATGGCGTGGCTCGTGTGCGTTTCGTGTGCTGTTGCAGCTTGGCGCGCATCCGCGCCACCTCTAGTGCCCTCGCTACATACTTTATGGAGATGTTTGCAAGCGCACGTCTTTTGAAGTCGCCTTTGGACAACATCGCGAATCGGCCCTATACCAACAGTTTGTATACAAAGGAGTATAGTCCTCACTAATACCCGTCATTGTAAAGCCAGAGAGTCGCTTAGTACAAAGGTCCTTATAGACAGGTTAAACTAGATTTAAACCTCAACAATACATGCAAATACCACACGAGCGTCCATGAAATAAGGCACAAATCCCTTCTTTACTGTCTTCAAGAGCTCTGTTCCCCCCTCGTTTTCCTTTCTCGCTGCACAATCTCGCGCACTCGAAGCCCACCAGCTCCGCGTATCATCCGTCCCGCGTCTCTCTCTCTCTCCCCTCAGCAGCCACTTCCAGCCATGGACGCGCCGCCGCTCTCGCCTTCCTCTCGCAGCGGCCTGCGCCAGATCCCCGTCGTGTGTCCGGGCCACTCGCGGCCGCTCGCCGAGGTGCAGTACAGCCCCGTGACCGCCGACGGCTGCTTCCTCATCTCCGCCTGCCACGACAAACTCCCGATGCTGCGCCGCGCCGACACGGGCGACTGGATCGGCACCTTTGAGGGCCACAAGGGCGCCGTGTGGAGCGCTAAGGTGGACGCGAGCGCGCAGTACGCGGCCACGGGCTCGGCGGACTTCTCGGTCAAGTTCTGGGACGCGCTCTCGGGCGACGTCATCACGACCTTCGAGCACAAGCACATCGTCAAGAGCGTCGAGTTCACGCCCGACGGCTCGCGTTTATTGACTGCCGGCCACGAGAAGCTCCTGCGCGTGTTTGATTTGCTGGGCGTGAAGGAGCTCGTAGAACACTACAAGAGCGAGGGCCGCACGGGCATTTTCGTGCCGCCGCCGCCGCCGACGCTCGAGCTGCAGACCAAGGAGCAGATCCGCAAGGTCGTGGTGCTCAGCGACCGGCTCGCAGTCACGGGCGAGGTGGACGGCACGATTGTTGTGTGGAACCTGGACGCGGGTGCGAAGATCCAGGAGTTCAAGGTGGACGCCGGCACTGGCGTCATGGACATGGAGGCCTCGCGCAACAACACGGTGCTCACGGTGGCCGCCGGCAAGAAGGTAAGCGAATCAAGAACCGAGTGCGCTACTTCCCTATCGCTAGATGGCTCTGATAGACGAATTGTGATTGTGGCTACCGCAGGTGTACTTCTACGACGTGCTGAACCAGTTCGCGCTGCTCAAGGCGTTCACGATGCCCATCTCGTTCGCGGAGGAGGGCGGCGCGTCGCTGCACCCGCGCGACGACAAGTTCATCGCCGGCGGCTCGGACACGTGGGTGCGCGTGTTCGACTACGCCTCGGGTGAGATGCTCGAGTGCCACAAGGGCCACCACGGGCCCGTGCGGTGTCTGCGCTACGCACCGCGCGGCGAGAGCTTCGCCACGGGCTCCGAGGACGGCACGATCCGCATCTGGCAGAGCGACTCCACGTCCGCGGCCGCCGCGTCCGTCGCAGAGGCCGTTGCGCCGCCAACCGCCGTAGCGGAATAGCAAATTAAACAACAGGGGGCGAGTGAGCGGTTGAAGAGTGCAATACAAGACGACGCGGCGTTGGGCGCCAGAGTGTGCATGCAGCACTCAGCATTTGGTCTAAGCGGCAGTGATGTGAGAGTGCAGTATGTGAGAGACCAGGCAGCGTTGGTGATGGTGAAGAGGTAGGTCAGCAATCCGACAAAGTAAGGTGAGTGAGCACGAAGAGTTCAAGAGCAAGCGAACAAATGCATCGTCGTAAACAGGCAAAATCAATACAAAGTTACAAACCCCTCTCCCTCGTCTCTCACACTAGCCCGCCATCTAGCGATGCGTCGAGTACCACTGGATGATGTCGCTCAGCTCGATGAAGCCCGTGGCGTCGGCGTCGAGGTCCATCGCGAGCTCCTCGAGCTCGTTCTCGCTCAGCGCTAGGCCCAGATCGCTCACGAGGAACTTGGCGAGCTCCTTCGCCTCCATGCGGCCGTTGCCGTCCACGTCGTAGGCCTCGAAGAGTTGCCGCATGCGCCGAATCTGGTTCTCCGCCGCCTTGCGCTGCGACACGAGCGCTGCCTTGTCCTGGAACCACTGCAGGGAGAAGCACAGCAGGTCTTCTGGGTGCTCGCGGATCACGGCCTTCGTCCAGTCCTTAATCACCAGTGGCAGCTCCGGCGGCACCGCGATCTGCTCGGCCGAGAAAATGCGGTTCACGTCCATCTCTTGACGCTGTCTCGCTTGAAATTGTCGCGCTGGACTCGGAGCTCTCCGCAATGCGCGACTCTTCACCACTGACCGATCGCACTGCGAGGTCACGAGAGACTGGCCAGTGAACCGCCGCCTGAAACTGCCTAGCCACATCATTACATGGCCGGCTTCCAGATGTTGCTGCTGAGCGTCGCCGGGTCGCCCGAGAGCAGCTTGTAGGCGTGCGTGACGGCCACAAAGGCCTCGACGCGCTCGTCGGCTGTGCTGCTGTGGTAGTCGCCCTCCTGCGCGTTCGAGTTCGCAATGTCCATCGTCTTGTCCGGGTGCAGCTTGAGCGCCAGCTTGCGGTACTGCCGCTTGATCTGCTGCGTCGTCGCGTCGCGCGGTACGCCCAGCACACCAAAGAGGTCCTTGCGCTCCCACATCATGCGGATGCGTTCCGGCTGCCAGAGCACGTCGCCGTCCAGAAACGTGTTGGCCGGGATCGATCCGTAGAGCGAGTGCAGCATGGAGAACGTGTTGCGCTGCAGCTTCATGCGCACGCGCGCGGCGCGGAAGAGGTCCTCCTGCTCGGTCTTGCCCTGGTCTTTTCGTAATGGCGGTGGGTTGAGGAATCCTGTGAAGTCGTCCGAGCGGTTAGGCAGTGGAATTGCATCACCGTCGCCAGTTGGCTCTGTACCTGGAGGAGGTGGTGGTGAAGATACAGAGGCTGCGGCTGGAGCCGCACTGTTGTTGTCTCCTGGCGCTGACACCGAGCCTCGACGATTCCTGGGACTCGGTCCGGGCATCGGGGCGTCCTGGTCATTCGCGGATCCGTCACTCGACGCCGGCGTCCTTCTCTGCGTTGGCGCCAGCTTGGCCTTGAATCGCCGCTCTCTGCGCGTCGCCGCCGGTCTCCCACGAAGTCCAATGCGCGCGTGACCTCCCGTCACTTTAGTCACAGTCGGACGCGGACACGTGCAGTGGCTGCCACAGTACAGACACTTGAAGCAGATGCGGAGCATGCCGCAAATCTTACTGGGAAACTGGTCATTGCGCTGTGCTGCTGCTGCTCCATCCGTGTTGCTCGACAGCGAATTGGAGCGAGGCTTCGCCTGCACCCATTTGCAGCCGTCGTTCGCCTCGACGCAGCTCACGAGCATCGCGAGCGTCTTCTGCACGGCGGAGAAGCGGGTCGAGCAGCACATGCGACAGCCACAGCTCACGCACACGCAGTGCAGGCAACAGCCAGAGCACCCAGTGCATCGACGGCGCAGATCGCGGCAGCCCGAACAGCCCATGCGCAACGGCGCAGAATTCACGCGACTATGAGCTCGCGCTGTTGGGCTTTTCCGAGCTGCTGACTTTGGTCCTGCGATAGTAGTAGGCATCACCACGGGCGGCTCGACTGCCTGCTTGTCGCTCGACGACTTTGCACCTTTTGGCGCAGCGCCTTTGGCGAGCGGGGCGGACAATGGACCTTTGGCTTGAGTAGAGGTAGCAGACTCTACCGGGTCAGTGTGATCAATCTCCATCTCGTCAGCGCCATTTTCGCCTTCGTGCCTTACTGAAGCCTGCGCTGGTGATGCAATTCGCTCGTCGTTCCTTGAACTCGCCTTGTCGAGAGCCTCAGCTGTAGATCGCAGCTCGTCGGGAATGATAACGGAGCGCGAGCGCGCTCGACGTCGTGGAAGGGCGCTGGCTTCCGAAGACGCGAGGATTTGCGCCGCCACTTCGTCGTCGACGGATTCGCCCAGAAACTTGCTCAGCGCCGCAACGCAAGACCGCGTGAGCGCATTGCACTCCTTCATCAACGCCCGATGCTCAGCGTTCAGTGGGTCCTTGGCGTCTCCAGAACTCGCATGCTTCGCCAGCTCCGAGTTGGTCACCTGGAGCTCGTGCCTGAGTTTTTTCATCATCACCACATCGGGCGAGTCGTTCGCGTCGAACACGCCAGTCCAGTCAATGTTCTTGGGCTGCTGTTCGGCATCTGGTTCAGGTGTCTGTTGTAAATTGCGCTTCACATCGATAGGGGCTCCATTTGCCGCCTGCTCTGCATCAATCAAAGTGTTGGCGGGCTTTTGAGCACTACCAGTCTTGGCAACCTTGCCCTGATGCCTCTTGTAGTAGAACCCCCACTGGTGGAGCAGGAGCTTCTTCTCGATCGCAGCCTGTTTCGCCAGCTCTCGTTTCAGCGCATTCGAGTTCTTCACGTGCGTTCGCCACGGAGCCGAGCGACCCATCACGTCCATGAGTGTCTTCATGGTCATCAGCGAATCGTGCAGCTGCTTCCTCGTGTCATGTAGGTCTAGCAGAGACATGTAGTGCTTCGAGATGTCTTCCAGCGTGAAGTGCTTCTCGAGCTTCTCCAGCATACTCGCTGGCGTCAGGCTCTTCAACGCCGCCAGCTCGTTCTCTGACGGCGTTGGCTCCAAACCTGCTTGTGCTTTTGCAGCAGTCGACAACGCGGCATTGTCATTAGAAACGCCAGCCTTGGTCGATGAAAGCGGTTGCGTACTCGCCGCAACACTTCCAGCCGTCTGTGAAGCTCGCGCCGATGCCACAGCAGTCCCGTTCGAGGCTAATGACGGCTGACGCTGAGTCTGCTCTGCCACGCCGTTCTCAGTGGCTTTGGCCTCCTGCATGTCCGCCAAGTCGTCCTTGGCCGAGTAGAGCACCTTCTGATTGTGCCACACGAAGAGCGCGTCTTGCAGACACGTGAACTTGTCGTACGTGCGATCACCATCGCTGCCGTATCCGAGCGAGTCGTCGAAGTCCGAGTCGAACCACGAACAGGAGTTCTCGAGAAAGACAGTCGCCCACTTATGCAGCTGGAGCTTGATGTTCTCCACCGCGATCTTCGCCATCACGTCCTTGAGCTGGTTTGTGAGAAAGATCACAGTGTCTCTCTCTTGAGGACTTTCGCTCGCCCGATCCAGTTTCCTGCGCGCCTTCTCGCCGAGCAAAGCCAATACGCCGTCGAGTTCAGACACGTACGCCGAGAGTTGCTCCATCAGGCAGCGCAAGTACGCACTGTCACTGTCTTTCGCAGCCTTCGACTTCTGGATGTCCTGGGCCACGTCCACTGGAATGTCGTCCTCTTCTTTCCAGTTGAGCACGTGATTAAGCACCTCTGGACAGTGCTCCACGGTCTCGCGCACCAGTGAAATCGGTAGCGAGTCCAGCAAACTCGACTCAATCGCAGACGACCGGATGGGGCGAAGAATGAACTTGAACAGATCCGACTTGAGCGTCTCGTTTGTGAGGATGTTGCGTCCAGTGGAGGAGGATGCTGATGGTCCGTCGCTGCTGATTGACGATCCGACACCACCACGAAGTGACTGCATGGCATGGTAGTGGTAGCCAAGCAAGTGCGCAGCCAGCGTGAGCGAGTGCAGGCTCACTAGCTGACGCTGCATCGCACTCCACTGGGGCTTCTTCGACGACTGAAACAGCTCAGAGGACGACGAAGATGATGATGATGAAGAAGAAGAGGCTGAAGCCACCGCCTGCTTTGCGTCATCAATGCTCTGCACGACCTGCTTCCCGTATTGATCGTTCTCAGACAGGAAGTTGCAGACTAGTCGCACGTCGTGCTCCGTGAGGATCCATCGCTTCAGCGTCTCCTGGTTCTCCATGCCGTGGTCGAGCAGCAGTGGCTCCATGTAAAAGTATTGCCTCTCGCCGATGACGAGCTGTAGCAGCTTGCAGTCGCTCTCACCCGAGTAGTCTTGCACGAGGTTCAGGTCACGAGAGAGCCCTGGAATGTCCCACGTCGACCGGAAGGACTCGCGTCGATCCTCCGGAGGTTGAGACTCTCTCAGCCCGTTCCTGAAAGCTGTGGCTCGCGTTTCTTGTTGAACAGTAGACACTGGGACTGCCGTGATGGCTGGCAGTGAAGACTCCACCGCGTCACTAGCTGTCGGCGCATCGTAGTCGTACTCTGGAGCGTCATTGTACTCTGGATTCTCAGCATCTTGATTGCAAGCCTGAGCTCTGGTACCCGACGAGCTGGTCGCCTTCTTGAAAGCCTCGATCTTCTTAAATAGGTTCATCAAGTCGTTGTCCATGGTTGATTTCTTCACAGCCTGTCCGGACAACAATGGCGAAGGTGGGATCGACGATCTTCTTGTGGAAAGCTTCGGTATTCGGATGTCTGGAGCCACGACGTGGTGGAACGTCGCGCTGCTCGACCAGCACGCGTCCTGCGCTGCGCTGAGCTGCTCGATCTTCGCGCGCTTCTTCTTAGACGCCTTGGCGAAGCTCGAGCTTGGGGACGCGATCACCGCACACTGCGCTTTCACGACCACGTCCGAGACGCGGCGCTTGTGCTTCACGGCCTCCGCTTTGCGGAGCACAGCCACGTACTTTTGCTTCTCGACCGCCGCCTGCGCCTGTGCCTGCACGGCCTCTTGGGCAAACCTCCTGGAGATCGCGGCGCTGCGTTGCAGTCGTATTCGGAACTCGTCGATCTCTAGCGACTCGTCATTCTCAGCAGCACCAGCAGCAGTAATAGCGTCGCCCTCCTCCTCTTCTTCTTCGGTCCGGTGTATCCGCTTGCTCTCGCTGCCGATATCCTCACTGCTGCTCATTCGCGTGTCCGCCTGCTTGCGCTTTCTAGACAGCGAACCACTGTCCGATGTGTTAAAATTGTCCACGTCAAGCTCGTCGCTCAGCTTTCTCTCATGAGAAACGCGCCTGGAGTCTTCATATTCTGCGGTTGTCTGCTGTCTGCTGCTGCCGTCGAGGGTTGTGCTGGTCGTGCTGCTGCTGCCGCTGTTTATTCGCCTGCGCGTCAGCTGCTCGGCGTTCTCGATTGCAGATCGCAGCAGCCTCGCTCCGTGGTCGACCTACGTAAGCGTCGTCAAAAATACCAAAGAACACACGCACAACAGCATTCCACACACACACACAACACACAGTCACTTCCTTTTTCAACGCACAGCCAAGCACAAAGACGCCGCCCGCCGCTGCCTTTACCCGCTTTATGGAATCCGCCGACACCTGAAAGCTCATCGCAAAGCCCGCAGTGCTGCTGCCACTTGCGTCGCTATGGCTCCGCGCGTCGCGCTTCCTGTGGACGATGATGCACTTCGCCTGGCTCATGATCGCGTTGATGCGCGCGCCGCGGTTGCCGATCACGTGCGGCAGCAGCAGCTGCGGATCGCAGCTCGTCGGCACCGCCACCACGCGCGTCACCTGCCACTGGCCCATCTCGTCCTGCTGCTCGTCGCGTGAGACATTCGATGCTGCGGGTTGCGCGATGTCTGTTCCTCCAGTCGTAACGCCACCATTCGATGAAGCCAAGGAGTCCATGCCGTTGGTAGTCACTGTTGTCGTTGTTGTGCGCCTTCGCAGAGGCTTCTTTCTACTCGCTGAAAACGTCTGGCTCGACTGATACTCGTTGTTGTTGTTGCTACTGCTGCTGGCGTACTGCTGGTGATACAGTGACGACGACGCGCTGTAGTGCGCACGCGCACTCAATGCTGACGGTGACACTGACGAGGAGCTCGGCGAGCGCGCAACCGCGCCTCGTCGCCGCGCGGATGGCACGTTGCTGCTGGTCGAGATGATCGGATGCGCATTCGTGTCGTCCTTCACGCCGAGCGACGCGCCGACCGAGATCACGCCCATGAGAGGTCTCTATATGCAAAAGAGAGAGACGCACGCACACACACGTACTCTACAGCAAGAGGCGGTTGATGGAGAGACAGAGAGAGACACAGACGCAACAGCGAGCGCCACCACTGCCTGCCGCTAACAGCTCGTCCGTCTCGTGTATGGCGCAGCGACTTTCTCCCACCGCCAGTGCGGTGCGTACTCAAAGCGGCCTGAATAGGGGCCTCTCACTTAGTGTGTAAGTCGCTTTCTCGAAACAATAACGCGTAGTTACGAAATGAGCTTGTGATTGTTGTTTTTACAAATCGATAAATCGGGTTTTACGTTTGCCGATACCGGTTTACAAACAGCTAATGGCTGCGACTTTTCACTTTGCAAGCTTTGAGTGATTGTCGCTTATTTAGAAGTTGGAATTCGATAAAGTACGAAATTGATTTGAGCACTATCTTTTCTCAGACTTGTCAATAGCGTTTGAAAAGAGATTAACGTAACGGAATGGATTATTGCCGAAAATCGAACCCCTAAGGAAAAGTGAAAAATATTCATGAATTTTACGCTAAAATCAACAATTTAACCAGAAAACAAGAGATCAAATCAAGCTCTATTCATTAAAGTATTGGAGA
>JAADXK010000741.1:0-16310 GCA_023337805.1 Globisporangium barbulae | reverse complement strand
GCAAGTTGCCACGTATCTGCCCCTGTGCGCGAGCACGTGCCGCTCACCAAACCAGCTGCCTGTGGTGCTTTAATGTCGCGGAGGTGTCTCGGCGAGCTCTTTGTAAATAGCTAACGAATAAGATGCTCGCGCGCTTGGCATCAAGCTGCGCCAGGTGCTACTCAAGATCGAGTTCTCAGCGTCGTCACAACATTGACTTGCCTGTGTGGTCCGCCACTACGCCCTTGAGCACGAGAACACGAAAGTTCTGGTGCTCTCTCCGGTTGCTTGAGAGTGTTCGCCTGCCTCGTTTTCAGCCTGTTGTGATCAATGGTCCCGGCTTGAAACCTAGTTGTCCCTTTTTTGGAGCTGAGACCCTGAAGTTGTGTAGTCAATTGGCTTTACTTTCACCCTTTATCGTCTCGACAGGGACGCAACCGGGTTGCTGAAAGTCAGTCGTCAGCAGTACGAAATCGCTGCTAGTTCGAAAGCGAAAGTTTCCCACACACACGCCTCTCGCTCAGTTGCCCCAAGCGCACGCACGTTGCTGGTGATACGCAGCAAACTGATTGCAGAGTTTCTTGTCTGAATCCACATGCCGCAACATTCTGTCGCTGAGCGCCACACTGATTGCTTATCACGTGCTGTTTCCTCTAATGCCTACAGAGCGCTGTCATGGGCCGCAGTCCGAGATCCACAACGACACCTTCGGCTCCAGGGTCCGGCTTCCTGTACATGGCCTTGGACTCCTGCATTACCTGTCCCTCGTTGATGCAGAGCACGTCCTGCTCTTCCAGGCCGCAGTAGAGCACCTTGCGCTTGTCCACGTCCACTTGCGCCTGGTTCGTAGAAAAGAGGATCGGCTGGCTGAAGTCCTCTGTCACCTGCACTTTCGTGCCGAGGCGTCCGACATTGTGGTCGTCGCCACCACTGGGCGCTTTCCGCAGCGTGCCCGAGTACAGATGCAGGTCATCTAAGTAAATATCCATCTCCTTCACGCCGCGCTCTGGGGTCTTGCTGTAGTTCCAGAACTTGATCATCGAGATCACGATCGGCGCGTCGAACACCACGTACACGATGTTCCCTTCGTACTGTCCCAGTGAGCTCGCAAGCGGGGCGAGCCACGCGTCGCTAGCATCCCACGTGTTCTTGTTCCTCCCATTGAGCAGGTTCTCAGGAACGCGGACGTCATCGGCGCTACCGCCAAGTTTGTCACTGATCTCAGCGATGCTGTAGGGCTGGGCAGTGATCACTTGCGGTGCAAACTGAAGCTTCTTGCCGTGGAAATCGAAGATCTCCATCCCATTGAGACCCAGATAGTATGGATCGCCCCACGTCGTCCAGAAGATGAACTTGAGCAGAAAGCCTTGCGGGAACAGACTTGGCTCGTAGTCCTGCTTGACGATCGGCGTCTTGTACGTGCGGGTTTGGAACGGATAATGGATTATTTCGAGGTACGACGGCACTCGAGGAACTCTGCTTCTTGTGGTTCTGCAGCTTTCAAACTTAATCACCTGGTCAAAGTCAAACAGAGTGACGCCTGGCGCTTTCCGGATCACAAAGCCCGACTCTTTCGGCGACACCAAGAGCCCATCAACCGATACGTGGAGCTGCTTGACGCCGCGGAAGGTGTCTTCGGAGCTCTTGTTGTAGTTCCAGATGCGCAATCCGTAGATCAGCTGGTCTTTCTTCAGGTCGATGCGAATCTCTTGCGAAGTTGACAGCGGGACCAACCACATGTGCGTGTCATCGCAGGTCGTTCCAACGCCGTCAATGAGCTATAGAACCGAGCCATGCACAAACGATTGAGTTAGCTATAGATTCCATGGTTTGTGTGACGCAAAAAGCGTAATACTACCTTGTCCAGAGTTCGAGGATCTCCATGATACCCAAGCTAATATACAGCAACCACGAGTGAGCATGATCATCAAGGATCAACACAAATTTGCCAGCCATCCTTACCGATTCCAGATCCCGTGGCGTTGCGTTGATATACGACTGGTCCAATGAAAATGGGACGCCGTTTTTACCAACAAGAACGTCGAGCTGCGTGAGCCCGATGTAGTTCATATCTCCCCATGTCGATAGCAGCTTGATCGTCAGTCTTCTTCCTCGCACTAAGCTCTCGTCGTCTTCCTGCTCCTCCTCATCCTCGTCGTATTTCTCGGCAACTTTCTTCAGCACTGGGGACTTCTCCTGCGGTTCTCCGTTGTATGAGACCCACGAATCGATGGATCTGCGAACTGCTTGAGATCGGACTGCTGCGGTCATCGGACGCCCATCTTTTCCTACCCGAGGCTGCTCTTCATTGTTTCCAGCGCTCATGTAGTCAGTGTACGACTCATACTCCTTTGCTGTACCTGCTACTCCAACGCCTGTATTACCAGACGTCCCCTTGTCAGACGTTCGAGGTCGCTGCATCTCCATGGAACTGCGCACATTGGCAACGATGGAGTGCGTCTCCTCTTCATTGTTCTGCGCGAACTTCATGAGCGTTTTGTCATTCGCCTCAATCGCCTGGAGGATCACTTCGTCGCGCGTAAAGAGAATCACTTCGCACGATTGGTCGATGCTGTCGACGTTCACAAGTCCCAGAGCCTTTGAAATCTCGCCTTCAAAGATTACGGATCCCGAACTCCCTGGGCTCGAAGCGCCGGTACTTGATCGAGTCGATCCATAGAGAATCAGTCGAGCGTGGCGAACTCCGCGGAAACTGTGCGCGCGAGACTTGTTGTAGTTCCAGATGCGTATCATCGAGATCGACGTCTTCGCGTCCATCTCAAGCTCGACGAAATGCTCCTCGCCCAAGGTAAACGGAGCGAGCCACATATGAAAGTCATCACTTGTAAAGTTCACGTCATCAACCAGGTTCTTCGCAACTCGTGGGTCGTCGCTGTACTCGTCAAGCTCATTGATACTCGCGGGGCACGCTCGGACTTGCCGATCGGGGTTCTGGAAGCTGACCAGCTCTCCATGCTGGTCAAAAATGTCGATGCCGTTGAGTCCGACATAGTGCGGATCCCCCCACGTGCTGAGGATTTCGAGTTTCAACCGAGTCCCAGAAGGGAGGACAGGAATACTTGGCGCGGCAGGAGCTTT
Source organism: Globisporangium barbulae (assembly GCA_023337805.1). Lineage (NCBI taxonomy): Eukaryota > Oomycota > Peronosporomycetes > Pythiales > Pythiaceae > Globisporangium > Globisporangium barbulae. The sequence continues at coordinate 13,232 of JAADXK010000741.1, read as the reverse complement.
CTCAGAGATCACACGCTGTGAATTAACAGTAGTAAGCGATTGTGTGCTGCTCTTCGATGGTACACTCGATGACGTTGTTGAGGTGCCACTTCCAGGTCCGTACGGAGTCGAAGGCGTAGACCGTAGCTCAGACAAAAGGGCCGACGAGGTTTTCGAGCTCGCAAGTCGCCGTTCAGGTACACCCTTCCCAGCTGCCTTCAGTATTGCACTATTGGAGTATGCGCCATCTTCATCGGTGGCTTGGGGTAATCGACTTCGGTTCGTTTTGCTGAAATGCTCAAGCGAGTCCCACATGGACGATGAGGACGAAGTTGAGCGCAGTAGAAGTGGCACCATCTCCACTGGTTTATGTCGCGCTTCGTTCTCAGATGTGCCAGAGTGAGGATGCTTTGCCTCTGCAAGTTTCTCTCGCGCAGCTTTGTCTCTTGTGTCGTTCTGAGAAATAGAATGCAGATGCCGATCGCGTTCCTTCGAGTCCTGGAATTGTTTCCAGTCGGCTGACGCAGACTCGAAGCTGACGGGCTGCTGTCGGCGACGTGCTGTGAGATTCCCGCTCGATGCCTTGTCTTCTGCAACAAACAAGTCCGTCTGTTTGGCTTCGATTGAGCTGAAGACACCTCGACTTGACAGTGGTACGGCTGAGGAAGACAAGGATTCAGAGAGCCACAGAGGAGCTCCGGCACTCGCCTTGTCTACTCGAGCCGACTGTGAAAGATGTCGCCCTTCTGCCGCATCTTTCGAGTCTGTGACCGCAATAGTCGACCTTGAGCTTGAAAGACGATCGTCTTGGCGAGCAGTGCGAGCAGTTTTCTTTGCAGTGGGTACCACGCTAATCCAAGTGCACAGATTGTCTTCTTCGTCACCAAACGTCTCGGGAAGCGAACCCGTCCACACGCACTTGTCGCTCACGAGGACTTCAATGTCCCGCGCACAAGCAGTAGTCAATTTCTGATTTGGCATAATATGAAGTACAATCAGCGTGGTGAACTCAAGTTCAGCAAGAATATAAAATCGAGTTGGCACGTACGCTGTTGTAGTTCCAAACGCAGAGCTTGCTGGGCGCAGACGAGACCTCGAAGCTGATTTGTAGAGCGCCTACAACGTTGTGTCAGTCATTGCGCATCCAGATCCACATACTCAAAAAGCGCAAAAGCACAGTGCCATTCATCCATCATACCTGTGTCCGAGAGCCGACCAAGCCACATATCTTGCTCGCTGTTGGTATAGGCGATGCCATTGAAGAGCCGATGAAGACTTCGCACCATTTCGTGGCTTTTGGATAGCGACTGGTTATCAGATTGGTCAAAGATCTTTAGCGAAGCTGCGTCTACAGCAAGCTCAACGCCGTTCGCATCGTAAACCGAGATCTGAGTCAGTCCGACAGCACGCGTTTTACGCCAAGTCGATAGCAGCTTTATCCGAAGCTCCACCGAAGAAGAGGTCGACTTGTTTTCTGATGCTGAGGCCATCATTGAGCTGAGCTTCAAGGAAGGGACGACTGGCGCTGGCTTTGTATTCCGTACTGCGGCCTCATCGTCGACCTTCATTGGTTTTGGCTTTGAACGTGGAGGGCTTGCTTCGTCGCTTGCTTTCAGAGTGAACTCATTCGAAGCAAGACTTGGCTTTGCTTCCGAGGTCAAAAGTAGCAGATCGTCTTCCAGCGAGGAGTAGGATTGCTGCTCCTCGTTGAGTTTCTTCTTCGGCGACCTCTTCGTCGGCGAGAAGCTCTTCCCTCTTTTCTTCTCTTTTTCGATGGAGCGTGTCTCCGATGATGCGCTTGGTCTCAGATTATCCTTTGGAGATCTTTGCTCGCGAGCGATGTTTTGTCTATTTGCCTTTGATGATTTGCACTCAGCATCAGTCATTTTTTTCTTCACACTCGACAATGACGCAGCAAGCGGTATTGGTACGCTTTCAACTTCTTGCTCCAGCGCCCTCAGCTTTGCGAGTCGCTCCTGGCGTTTTTGCTCCATGAGTCGCTCGAGTTCTTTCTCCTCTTCCTCCAGCTGCTTCATCATCGCCATTCGCCGCTCTTCTGCTTCTCGCAACGCCCTCTCTTTCTCTTCCCTCTCCTTCACGAGTCGATCTTTTATCTGCCGTGCATACTCTTCTTCCCACTGCTTCTGCTCTTGCAAGACCTGGGCCAAAGATGTCGACGGCGGTTCGCTGTCAACAGGTTTGGGCGTTGCCTTGGAATCCGCAGGCTTCGCTCGCTGTACAATTGGTCCTTTCCTTCCCTCTACCGTCGTGTTGCTGAAGAGCGTTGCTGTCAGCTGCTTCCAAATCTGTGGGTCGCCGATGGAGCTTCTCAGCTCTCTCACATCACTCTCGCGCTGCTCACTGGTCTCGAATCGTTGCAGCACTTCTGTGAGTGCTTTCTGCTTGGACCGCGACAGATGCTGAATGATATGGAAGAGTTCAGTCGTCGTCTGGGAGAGCAGCGGAACCGATGCGAGTGCGTCCGAGTCTTTGCCAGAGTTTCCGTTGATTAGATGAGTATTATCTCCATTGGCAGCGTCGCCTCGTACTGAAGCCTTTTCAGCCCGTGCATGTGAAATTGGTTTCTTGGACTCAGGCTCCTTCGCCTCCGCTATGATTTCTTCACACTCGCCGCCACTCGCATCGCCTGCTTCCTCGTCGTCTTCAAACTCTTCAAACGATTCTTCCAAGTAGCTTTCTTCCACGTCGTCCTTCTCATGGTCATCACCGTCGTCATCACCATTCTCATCGTAATCGTTGTCACCCTGACTCTTGCGCTCCAAGTGCGGGCTTTTCTCTTCAGCACTGTGCTTCGCATCACTTTCTCCTGCTGATGTCGCAACTTGGTCGGTGAGGCAGAAATGCGCTCGACCGTCTCGATTTTCAACCGCCACGTTCATCGGACCCTGCGGTTTGCTCCACTTGGCTCGAGTTGTCCCTCGCTGTTGCTGCTGTGCATCTCCGTCGCCTCTCGCGGACAAATCACCAGCACCGCCCCTCCCTCTCTGGAAGTTCAGCGTTGTCATCGGTGCAGATCTGCATTGACTCTGTCGATCGCTGTCGGAATTTCTCGCACCAAGAAGCGACGACGCCGAGCTCGACGACGCGCAGGACGGCTGCGGCGCCATCTTCGTTGGCAGCAGCGTCGCCGCTGACTTGTTCTTCCGCACCGTCGCTCCGCTGGGATGATGAGCTGCACCGGCAGCAGCGGCTTTTGGCACGTTGAACGCCGTCACGAACGCTTCCTCACGTTCCTGCAGGTGGCCTTTCTCCTTCTGGGACTTGGCCGCGAGCTTCTTCTTGAGCCGGTTGCGCTCTTCTAGCATCTTGATGTACTGGCGCTGCTTCTCGAGCACCGGATCGTTCGCGCCATTGCTCGCGGACGGCGCTGACGGTTCCATGTTACTGCCGCCGCTGTTGGCGCCGCCCTGCGCCGCAGTCGACGGATGGAACTCGCTCTGCTTGTCCCACTTCCTGCGCTCGCTCATCGTTGCTGCTCACCGGGCTACCCGCAGCTGCGACTGCGTCTGCTGTTGTTAACGCAACGCGAGCTGCCTAAGGGCCACGCAAATAGCGGGTGTTTGCGAATTTACGAGGCAGGATGCGGCGGCTTGTAACGCCAAACGAGGACGCCTCTTCACAGCGACTGACGCTTGCTTGGCTCATGCTGAATCACTCACATCCGATGACACAGGTGAAGAGAGCTCATACGGAACCTTCTGGTCGCATGCTGGCAGCACTCGCAGAGACGCAGTCCCCGCAACATGCACTTGTACCCGCCCACACATACACATGGACGCCTTCCTGCAACGGATGTTGCCCGATGCGGGGTTTCCTTTGCACTTGAAGCGTACTTATGCGGATATCCACAGTGAGTACGAAGATCAAGCAATAGCCCTGAATCTCGGTTACCGGATTACGTCAAGCGGGATAATCAACGGAACCAAATTTCGCGTTGCGTTGGGCAAAATGCGGGAGAGAAAGCTCATGAGATGCCGCGTCGACCGCTTCTCTCGCTGTTCTCTCGCACGCTCTATGAGAGAAGAATCGTCCGAGTATTGTATGGCTTGACCGGGGAAAGGGGTTCTTTATGGCTGCCAAGGGGTGTGCTCCCGGGCATTACGCAACTCGCCGCCAGCTGGCGCCGCATCAAACAAGCATAGCCCACGTGAGTAGCAGGCGAGCAAGACATACACAAGTGAGCGATCAACGACAGCGCACAGGACGCCCGTGTTCCCCATCAACCCTTGCGCCATCAAAGCAGCGACTGCGTGTGCATTGATCCGTTCGTTCGTTCGAAGAGCCTCCAGCTTTTTGTATCCTCAAGCGTCACGACACGCCGTCCGCCTATCGATCGACACGCGCCCCGTGGAATCTTTTTATTTTGCTTCTTAAACGACGCGCTTGCGAAAGAAGAGTGGACGAGAAGAGAGCGACACCGCGCCTCGTTAACCAGCGCGTATTGATCGACCGATATGCCCGCGGATACGGAAACGACGACAGCGACGACGCCTGTGGACGTAGTGGCGGCCCCGCCGTCGCCGACACTCTTCCCCACGCAGGGGCAGCTGCTCTCGGCGCTCAGTACCGTGCACCAGCTCTGCATCCTCGTCAAGGACCGCCAGAACGCGAGTTTGCAGCTTCACGCGCGCATGCACCAGGTATTCCTGCGCATCACCAACTGCGTCAAGCACGGTACGCTGAGCAAGGACTTCCAGGTCTCGAGCTTCACGAGGGTGCTCAACCACTTCCGCCAGGTGCTCGAGCAGCACCTGCGCCTCAAGAATGTCGTGCTACGGCTGCTCGCGAGTCGCCGGTTCCTCGCGAGTCTCAAGAAAGTGCACAACGAGCTCAGCGTCTTGATCTCAAAGTGGCAGCTGGCGAGCCCCACGAGCACAACGATGAGCTGGAAGCAGCAACTCGCGGTGAACGTGCACTTGGACGAGAAGACGCTCCACGCAACCCTGCGAGAGCTGCTCGCGACGACGTTCGTAGCGAAGGAGTACGGCAGCGAGCGCCGCCAGCTGCACATTCTCATGGAGCTCGTGTGCGAGTTTGCACCCGAGCGCGAGCGCTGGGGAGCCCACTCGCCGCAGCTCCTCGAGTCGCTCAAGATGACTCACAAGCGCATCTCCAACTTCTCGGGCGTGCATGTGCGCCGCGTGCCGCGCTGGTTCCTGCCACGGAGCGAGGTGGTGTGCTCTGATCGGCACCGCATGATCGGCCACGGCTCGTTTGGCTCGACGCTCTTCCGCGGCGATTACTTTGGCGTCGACGTGGGCAGCACTGGCGGCCACCCGGTCGCCGTCAAGTACCTCTGGCCGCTCAAGGACGTGTACTACACCCAGGTCGAGCACTTGTTCATCCAAACGTTGCAGATGTGGTGGCACATTAATCACCCGAACGTGGCGCAAGTGCGCGGCGCGTGCCACGTCTCGCGTCCGCCACACATTGTGCGAGACTTCACTGCGTACGGAAGCCTCACGTCGTACATTGCAGCGGTCCAGGCGCACGCGAAGAACCCGAAGGCGACCAAGTCGCTCCAGATCGAGACCGTCATGTGGGAGTTGCTGTATGGCGCCGCCAAGGGGCTGCTTTATCTCCACGAGCAGATGAACATCGTTCACGGTGGGCTTCGTTGCAACAACATCCTCGTGAACAAGTATGGACAGCCGGTAATTGCAGACTACGGTATTCGCGCGCTCGAGTGCGAAGTGGGAAAACACAACATGAACATCGACGCGCTCAAGATCGACGACAGCGAGCTCGTTCGATGGCTGGCGCCCGAGTGCTTAACGGATGAACACGGTCAAATTAAGCCTCATGCGCCCACTTGCGATACATCTAGCACTCCACCCAGCTGCACGACGACATTCTCCTTCGCGTCGGATGTGTACGCGTTCGGGATGTGCATCCTGGAGGTAGTCACGGGCGCGGCTCCCTGGAGCGGCCTCGATGTCTCTGAAGTGCGATCGCTCAAGAAGAACCTTGGTGTCTTGCCGCCTCGACCGAAACACATGCACTCGAATGTGTGGAGCTTGGTGCAGAAGATGTGCGTTGCAGACCCAAGGCAGCGCATCTCACTGCGCGAAGTGTTGACAGAAATCATCGCTCTCGGCTACTTTGGGTACGCGCATGCCGACTCCGCGAACCAGAGCACTGTTGACGGTAATTCGACGAATAACGTGGAGACCACCGAGATTTTAGGCTCGGTCCGCAAAATCACCGACAAACAGGTACTCAGCACCGTAGAGATGGTGTACCTGGAAGACCAGGAACTTCAAGACTTCGACTTTTTCGGGATGGATCAACCATCTGACATTCCAAACCAGGAAGAAGTCAGCCCATCGGCCAATGCCACATTATCGAAAGAGCATCCGATTTCCGTTGAGGAGCCGCAAGACGAGGATGAAATCCTGCGTGAGAACGAGACTGCTGAAGTCAATGGCGTCGTACCAGAGCAAACTCCAGAAAATGCACGCGTTGTGGCGCACGTGGACACCAGTGAAGGCAGCGTGGACGAGGCCGCTCCGACTGTTGCAGTAACAGAGCCCGCTACCATATCCGACGCGCCTGCCGCTCCTGCTGCGATCGACACTGGAGCGCTTTCTAGTCACACAAGCACCAACACTCTTGCAGACAGCAAATCGGATCTTCTGGGCGTCTCGGCTATCCCGTCGGGGGATGTTCCTGACAGAGCACAGGAGGCTGTTACTGTTACAATGCCAGCCCAAGAAGTAATTCCAGCTAAGTTACAAACAAGCGCCGAGGCAAAAACTGATCATGAAATCAACGAGGACGAAAAAACGTGTCGCTCGTCAGCCGTCGAAGAAGTCGACGCTGCTGAATCGAAGAACATTTGGCGCAAGGACTCGGCAGTGTTGGATGACCGCATCAACGTGCGTGTCAACCCCATGAAGGTTGCTTCCGAGTATCACGACGCACTGGGATCAACAAACAGCGAGAATGACGCTGTTAAAGACGATTCACAGACACCAGCGGGTAAATCTCCAGTGAGCGTTGAAGTTTTCCGTAACCAGCAAGCAGTAGCAGCCCCCAAAGACAATGAACCCCCAAGTGCAGTGTCGACTATTGAGCCAGAGCACGAGATTGAGAGCAACGATGGCCCTTACTTCGACGCACGCAAGTCAAACTCCAGCGAAGACCATGTCAAGAGCCAGCCTGAACCAATCGACGAAGCTCCACTTTCACGTGCCAGCGAAATTCGGAATCGAATCAAATCAAATGGTCGAGGTGGAGATCGAAGCTCGTTTTTGGACAACCTCCTTCGCGCAACGACTTTGCGGAGTGATGAGTACGTGACTGCTCGAGAGACGAGTGAACCTGCAGTGCCTTTATCGACTCCGAAGTACCTCGATATGATTGAAGCCATTAAAGCTGAAGATCAGCCCGAGGTGGTGCTGCAAGCTTTGCGAATGCTTCGGAACGGGCTTCGACGAGACAAGCGCGATGTGGACTGGACCGAGCAAGGCGGCATTCGAGCTCTCCTCCAGGTGATCTCGAAAGGTGTTTCCGAGAAGTGCACCTTCGTCGCGCTCGACATCCTCATAGAAATCGCGGTGCAGAACCCAGGAGACATCGAAGCGATGGTTGACAGCGACGCCGTGAAGATCTTGCTCTCGTTCATTGAGCACCGCGAAGCCTCAGACGAGCTTGACCTTGTGGCATCTTTTCTTCTGGAGATACTTGCAAACAGCGACAGAGCGAAGAACCAGCTCTGGGAATGCGAAGGAATCAAGGTCGTGGAAGGAAATGGTGACATCGATCGGCGTCTCGTCCAGGAAGTGAAGTCCATTATGGCGAAATTCAAGTCCAGGTACGAGTGCTCTCTCTCATCTCAAAAGCGATTCTTGTGTATGTTATTTACATGTTTGTTTATTATGTTGTTGCTGTAACAGCGAAGGATACAAACACATGACTCAAGGAGAGTACGATCTCGCTATCGAGCGATTTACAGAGGCGATTGCACTTGACCGGAAGCGAGCTTCATACTACTGCGACAGAAGGTATATTGGAAGCTGAATGCTTTTATACTGTAGGATCATGGGTTGTGTGCTCACTCTGCTTGTGTGTGCACAGTCTTGCCTACTACGAGGCGTCGCTTTTCAAGAAGGCTGCAGACGACGCTGCGCGCTGCATGCGATACAACCCATACGACGTCATTGGTAAGTGAGCGCTTTTTATGTGCTCACATATTGTTGTTGCCTGTTCTTACCGGTTTCACTGTACGTGACGTTTCAGGGTATTTGCGCCACGGCGTAGCGATGAAAGCGCTCGGTCGGTACAATGAGGCTATCGTGAGTCTTCGAAAAGGCCGCCAGGTGGATCCAAAGTACGCAAAGATTCGAGATATCATCTCCGAGGTACGCTTGTCATCTATTCGTCACACAAATCCAAGATCGTGGGGATCTAATTAGTCTTTAAAATTGACAGATTGAGGATCTGCGTCGAGGAAAAGGAAGAGAAGAGAAATACGAGAAGTCGGTGCCACCGGAAGAAATCGCGAAGGCGAAGAAGAAAGATGGCGACGACGCTTTGCGCAAGAAACAGTACGACATTGCGATCTTGTGCTACACTGAAGCGCTTGCCATCGACCGAAGGAATGACCTGATCTACCTTCATCGAAGGTACACAGTTGTCTGCAGTATTGTAGTGTATCATCGTGTCTTTGCTAACAAAATTTTGGCGATTATGTCTCTTCAGCATCGCCTACGCAGGCTGCGGAATGTTTGACAAGGCGATCGAAGACGCGTCTAGGTGTATTCAGATCAATTACCGTCAGAACGAAGGCTACTACCGCCTGGCATTCGCACTGAACAGTGTTGGGCAGTACGACCAAGCACTGCGAACCCTGTACCGAGGCCAAGATATCGACTCCAGACATGTCGGAATTCGACGATTCATCCAGCAGGTACATGCGTACTGCTTTCACAATGGTACTGTGTTTCAATGACTTACCTTACCCTTCTATCATGTGTAGCTCGAGGAAGAAGAAGCCAAGCGCGCGGGGCTCGAGCTGCCAAGCTGGTTTAAGGAGAAGGGATACCAGGCGTTCCAGTTACGATCGTACGAAGAGGCGATTAAGTTTTACAGCAAGGGGATCGCTGCGTCCAAGTCGGATCATGACGAAGTGGCGCTTCACTGCTTCTTCTATCGTGCTCGGGCGAACCAGTGTCGAGGAGAGTTCGGCGCAGTCATCATGGACTGCACGCACATTTTACACCACAACCCGAAGAACGTCTTTGCGCGGCTTCGTCGAGCCGACGCTTACGAGCAGCAGCGGGACTATTTCATGGCGTTGCAGGATATGCAGGAGCTGGTGATGTTCAATCCGGACTTTGAGAGCGCGCGCGCCCGTCTGGAGTCTCTCGAAGTGCGCTGCCGATTTCTTCCGCGCACGAATCTCCAGCACGTCTTGTAAACTGGTGGCCCGCTTGATATAGATTTGTGGTCTTGTTGAATCCGTAATGAGGTTAAATACATGTTGCGAGCTGTTTGAATGTTGTCAAGACAGCAGGAAATGTAAAAAGCAGTTAGCCACCCTATAAACAGCGGGTAGCTGCGGCTTTATCATGACAGAGACACAAAACGACCCCATCTCGACCACTCGATCAAGATATTTATACATGTGTGCGGCTGTGTGCGGTTCATGGTCATTTAAACTAGTGTAGGTCAGCAATGGTTCTGCTGTTGTAAGTGAACGACATTACCAGACGATTGCGGCCACAGCCCCGAGGCGTGTGGTGTTGTCGGAAGGTGACTTCTCTGTGGCAGCGTCAGCAACGATCATGATCGCTGATACCAAGCAATCCACCGAGGGATGCAGACCTGGTGCCCTTGTCACGTGGCGCGACAAGGACTCGAGTGCTGAGCGACTGAAAGTGTTCCAGAAGAGGCCCTCAGACAGCGTCATCTCACTACCCGGATCGCGCCAAACGTTCGCTCTGACGATCCGAAATCTCTGGGTGCCACAGAACGTCAGGTCCGAGCATTTCGACACCGACGTCTTTCAGCTGTTGGTGGGTTCGCAGAGGCGGAAGTGTGAGCACCGCAGATTCTTCTTCCAGAAGCATTTGAAGTTCTCCTGGCTGCGGTTCTTGAGCGGGCTCATCTCGCTGATTCTCGTCTACTCCGATGTGCCGCGCTCTGGGCTCGGGATCAGCCAATTTCCAGCAATGTACCCGACGCTCGAGCCCGACGTGTTCCAGTCCTTCGGACCGTGGTTCTACTCTGTGCAGCAGCTTTCGAGAGACACGGCGCACAATTCGACCGCCCGTGTCTGGAGCTACAAATTTGACACGACATCTATCATTCAGCGCTCATTTGCCCAGTTTTTCCGACTGCAGACATTTCCAGACTGCGTTTTGTACCACTCACGCTGTACGAATTCGACCCTGAGCGGCAACGTGGTGTTTGAGATGCTCGATTCGATCGTGAATGCTGCGGCGACTTTTCCAAGAGGGAGTCGATCGAATCGACAGGAACCTGTGCGAATAGCACTCAAGACGGAGAACGTGTATCTCGACCGTCTGCACCACTACCTGCTCCCACAGGTGTTTGTGAGCCACATCTGGCGAACCCATCAGCTCTTCCATTACTCAGCAGAGTCACTCCACACAAGCGAGAACCGCATGAGAAGCATCTGCTTTGACTTTCAGCAGCGTCCTAGCTTCTGCCACGAGCTTTGGATTAACTTTCGCCGCTCGTGCTTGAAGGCAAACACGCAGTGCAGAGACGTGGGGCTGCTCTGGGTGGACGCAACGCGGCGCATGCAGGCTATTCAGCAAACTTTCCCTAAGACGACGGTTGATCTGACGTTTTTGGAGAGCCAAGAAGACTTGCAGGGTCTCAAGGGAGGCATCAGCCCTACGGGAGTACGGAAGGCAGACGTGACGACGATCATCCGAGCGCGCCAGTGTACCAGTGAGGTCGCCGGTGATGATCACCACAACATACCGACAAACTGCTCCACAATGTACATTGACGAGTATCGCTACGAAGTCGGAATGGTCTACTCGGAGGCTGTGCAATGGTTCCGTGTCGTGGCGTCCCTGCGAGGCATCGGACAGATGTACTACTACATTCGCATCGCGATGCTGTTCGTATTCTGCTACAAAATCTACGAAGCGGACGATGGTGACAGCACCAGCAGTGCCAGCAAACCCAAGTACTCTCGACTTTGGCGCCAACTCCGGGATACGTGCATCTTGATCATGAAGACGCCCATGCAGTCCGTGATCTTTGGCTCACCCTTCCCGATCTTCTGCTACGCGCTGGCGCACTCGATCGACGCGGCGATCAGCTACGAACTGCTCGGCAAGAAGTTCACGACTCAGGCGGGGATATTCCAGCTCAAGTTCCGGGACTTCCTCATCGTCGGTTTTAACCAGATGCGCAGCGTCTGGCTCCTCGCAGCGGTGTTCCATGTCGCCATCAAGATCTCCACGTCTCGAAGAAAGATTGGGTGGAGCCCAATCAGCGGCGTGCTGGGCGTCCCTGAGTTCCTGCTGAGCGGGCTCTCGAGCATCACCATTCTCGCACAGTACCGGTCGACGAACTTCCGCAACACCAGCATCCTCAAGATACTGGAGGTCATTGACACGTCGACCGTGCAGACTATCAAGTCGCGGCAGAACATGACGCACCGTGGCAGTGGCAATATGCAGCTCGGTGGCATCTGGATCGATTTCAAGTTCTTCGTTTGCGTGCAAGGGTTGCTGCTGATGCTGTTCTTGCTGCGGAGCCTGGTGAGCCGGTGCCTCGAATCAAGAGCAAGCAACACTAGGAGCAATAAGGGGATGCAGACCCGGACGCCCGTGCCGTACTCTGCGGGCATCCTCTGGCCGATTGGCGCCATGAACGTGCACTGGACATGCGACTACTTCTGTATCAAGCAGCAGCATACACAGGACGAGGTTACGACCTTTCGACGGCTCACGCAGCTGATCAACAAGTCTAAAAGGTCGATCACCCCTGAGCCACTTCACCGATCGCGGCTCTCAACCAGCTGGCGCAGCATGGCCTCGAACGCAATGGAGAGCCTTCCAGCCATTCTCATGAGCACGAGCAACTTCCGCAGCATCCAGCAGCAGATGGAGAATGTACACGAGCGTGGCGACGACGTCGAAGCCACGATCGCGTTCATGAACCTCGTCAACATGAGCGATCCGCTCGTGTACTTTTGCATCCTCATCGCTGGTGGAGGAGGCCAACCGCTCGGCTACTATCAGTCGCTGCGCACCCCGGAACGGTTCTTCCTGCTGCCACTCGGCATTGCAGCGAGTAACTCGATCAGCTTGCATGCCCAGGGGTTGCAGCTGGTCTACCGGGTGCGCTCGTCGTCGCTGAATCTGTCCGATCTGATCCACTGCGGGTGAAACAAGAGGCTCTCGTGCGACATTCAGCGTATCAAGCGAACGGTCGTATACGTTTCAAGATGGATCTAGGTGTCGACAGCGCCAGAACTGCCGTTACAAACTATTTCAACAAGATTCAATCCACATCTGAGCTTTTGAAAACAATACGGTTCTTCGGGAGCCGACTCGTCATCACATCCGTCCACTCGTGTGAAGGAGCAGCTCGACAGCGAGGACGCCAGACGTCTTCGGCAGCGAAATGTAGTCCTGCTGTTCAAAATCACGGATATATTTTTGTGATTGCACCAGAAATACATCGTCGCTGCTAGGACCGCAAATTTGTCACGAAAAATTATCCCGTACCATGACAAAAGGGTGCCAACCAGGCGCAAGAGCATCGTCACCGGTAGATCTTCAGTTCCAACAAGGCCAGGAGGGAGGTACACGAGAGCATGATTTCTGGCAGCTGCGGCTTCTTTAGGCACAGCGAGTGACGAAGCTGCCAAAAATCATGCTCTCGTGTACCTCTGGTTTGACTGGTGCAGTAGCTGATGCAGGTGCGCCACTCAGAGATGTGATAGGTTGATATTCTCAAGGCAAGCTTCTCTGCGTGCGACGAAGTGATCTGCCATTTCCATTTTTTGAAAGATCGCCAGTCGTGCAGTTGCACCAAGCAAACGACACATATTTCCGGTGTTCGAAGTCGCCAGGTGTGAAGTAACACAGCCGACGAACAGCAAAAGACCCAAGTGTAAATTTTACATCTGGGGTGCACCTGTGCGCCTGTGATGCCGGGTTCGTTTGCGGTTTCGCTCACGGCGAGTGGATGCGCCAGAGCCGAAGATCCAGTCCAGTCGAGGAGAGAGGTGACAGGTG
>JAADXK010000740.1:0-16316 GCA_023337805.1 Globisporangium barbulae | reverse complement strand
ATAATGAATCGTTAGCAACACAGAGGGGTGCAATACAGTGTTTCGCATAACATATCTAAACCGCATCGCCAAACTCTCAGTAGTTGTTGAGCTATGTGGCAAAATGTGAGTGTTCGTATAATTTTGGCCAGGAGTGTACTATCAAAAACTGTTTGCATATCGGTATTTGACAATCTCGTCTGAACTTGAGAACCCAGCTAGTCCTTGCCTCGTTTGCCCAACGTGTAGATGCGTGGCCAACTCGACTGAGAATGAGACCCGTCCTCCACCGGGAAAGCCCATCCGCTAACAGAGTCCATAGGCGTAATCTGTCGCGGTCCTTCTTCAATACGCCGGAGAAGGAAGAAATGAAAAGAGCGCGCAATATGGCGCAAAAAATGAAAGATCGATTGTTCTTCTAGTTTATATTGGCCATCCAAATGAGTGGAGCATTCTCATGCTCGCTTGAGTGGCTCTCATGCGAGAAGCTCGTGCATGTCTGCATGTCAGGAGGCTGACCTGACTCGTGTGGCTCTCGGGCCGCCTCGTTCCCGCTCAACGTCACGCCCATTTTCAGCACAGGAAATGCTGGTGAATAAATATAGAATATTTCACTTAATCAGCGCATATAATATACCAAGTCCAGAGCTTCATTAGTATTTTCACACATAACAGTCGCTATTTGACATATGATAATCGATAGATGAAATATGTAAGTCATCTTTTGGAGGTAGAACGTATGTCGTCGTGCCTTGCCTCTTCTCTCCCCGCCAAGCCCCCCACCCATCCAACACTTCGGGTCGCGTAATCGGTAATCAGTCTCCCAGGTCGACAAAAACACCTCTCAAACTATATACCCTTTATAATTTATAATATATACACATTATTAAAACAGTTTTTTGCCTGTGATACTCAGTACCCCTTCTAATCCGCATCATTACTAGTATTATTACGCGCCGCGCGGATGATGACGCCTGATGTTTATGATTCAAAATGCTGCTTTATGTCGGGTGAGCTAGTTATTCGAGTGGGCCATGGAGGAATTCTCCCCAGCAACCGCTCATTTTGTGACTGACTGGACAAGCAAGGCAAGCGACTTGCGCTCTGCTTGACCTTCACTATCCAAAACGACCGTTGCGAGCGACAGCCCGACGCCTGGCTGACAGCATCGTTTCATCCCAGACAGCACCGCCACCGCCGCCCCACCTCACCAGCAAGATGACTGGCAACTCGTTCTCCCGCTCGACCCAGCAGCTCCCGATGAGCGTCGCGTGGCTCGAGAGCACGACGCTCGAGGTCTCGGCCACGCAGCGCCTCAAGCGCGATGTGCGCTACGTGCTCACGGTGCACCACAAGCCGTCGCGCACCAAGTGGTCGCTCAGCCGCTCGTACGACGAGTACCGGCAGTTCCAGCAGCGGCTGCTGGCCACGCTCCAGTCGGGCCACTTCTGCCACGCCGAGTGCCCGTGGCTCTTCACTTTTGTCACAAGCTACTTTCCCAAGTCGTGCCTTTTCCGTTCCTCGAGCGCGCGCGTCATCGCCTTCCGCCGCGAGACGCTGCAGCAGTACGTGGCCACGATCCAGAGCGTGCTGCTTAACCGCGACAACCACTGCTGCCCCGTGCTGCTCTCGGGCGTCGTGCAGGAGTTCTCCGAGTTTCTCTGCGGCCCCGGCGGCCTCACGGCCCTCCCACTCAAGCAGTGGACGTTCGCGCAGCAGCGCAACGGCTCCCGCGGCGGCTCGCGCGAGTCGCTCGACTCGCAGGCCTCCACGTCGGACGAAGAGACGGCGACTAACACCTCGGGCTCGTTCATGGACGTGCTCTGCGGCGTGTGCGACTGCGCGGTGGACGGCTACAAGACGAAGCTGAGCTGCGGCCACCAGTTCCACGACGAGTGCATCCTGCAGAAGCTCAACGAGAGCATGAGCTGCCCCACGTGCGGCCACTCGGAGAGCCTCGAGCACTAGGAGCTGCTCGTTCTCGTTCATGGCGATGGCGCGTTGCTATGACCCCAGAAAAGAGACCTATTTAATTATTTTTTTATAGACACCGGTTTATCTGTCAAGTTTTTTTGTTTCCATGGACATTCTTGTGTGAGTGTGGCTGTGCATGCATCCTAAGACTGACAGCCAGGAGAAGAGAGAATTATTGAGAGCATGGCCACCACGTTTAGCGTCTAGTTGCATCGGAGCTCATTTCTCATACGAGATGTCAAAGTGCTGACAGATTCGACGCTTTGTGGTCGATTCGATTCACTGTTCAGGTGTAGCCATCATTACAAATCATTGGTGGAGCAGCCATCGATACAACAACGCCTGGATTTTCTCGCTTTATTAGTCCGCACAGCACATGGTGCTCTGGCTTTTGGCGCACACGACACGACCATTTCAATCACACGCGCGCAGTAGCATGAGAGCGGCAGCGTAAACGAAATGTGCACATTGAGAGGCGAATCATGGTGTCGATCCACCTCGTGTATCAACTAGCAGGGTTCTGGAAAGCATTTTAGCTTGATTTCATTAGTAATCTGATTATCATTTTCAGAAAGACTAGGTTTGTGGCATTCACTGTCGAGGTTTACGCTTCTCAACATCGTATGCTGGGCCTGTGGCATGTGGGGCTTAGCACTATCATTTGGCTCCAAACGATTACTCCTGCCCGATCTTGCCGCTTTGTGCAGGCTCGCTGGAGCACAATGCGTGTTTATCTTCTGCTGCGGTTTTACCTTCACTTTCTGTGGTCATACATGCGTTCCAGTGCGTATTTAATCTCTCTTCTCGTATTTAACGCAAAGAATCTCAATCTCGTCACGCGAGAACTGGTTATTTTGACTGCTTGCCTCCCAATCGATTTTCTTCCGGCTGGGAAGTGCAACATGCGTGTCCACAGCGATGACGACGTCTCATATATTGAAAACCACCCCAGGCGTCCGAGCTTCAATCACAGTCCAATCAGCTCACTACAGGCCAAGCCAGTCAGTCATTCACTTCTGACTAGCCAGCCATGCTCGCCCCACGTAGCCCCTCGCCATCCTCATATCGCTCCAAGCTCCGGTCGCCCGCGCACCAAGCTGACTGCCTGAGCTTCACGGGTACCAGCAAGACGAATAGCTACTATTCGCAGCTCCCGCCCATGATCCAGTACCTCGACCAGCTGAGTTTCAGCATGGTGGCCGACTGGCCCGACTCCAAGAAGACCAAGGACATCCGCTACGTGCTGCTGGTGCAACAGAAGAGCCTCGGGCACCAGTGGCGAGTGAGCCGCACATTCAAGGACTACCGTGCGCTCCAGAAGCGCCTGCTCGGCGTCATGCGGCTGGGCCACTTCTGCAACGCCGAGTGTCCGTGGCTCTATTCGTTCGTGAAGAGCCACTTCCCGAAGGATTGCCGCTTCTACTCGTACACCAAGTACGTCGTGCGCAAGCGCCTCGAGTCGTTCACGCGCTGCATCGACACGCTGCACGCGCACGTGCTCAAGCGCGAGAACCACTACTGCTCGGTCGTGACGAGCGCCGTCGCGATGGAGCTCATCAACTTTGTCAACGAAGACCTACCGGCGGACAGCGAGGCCTGCTGGGGCGCCTTCACGTCGACCAAGAGGTCTTTGAGCAGTAGTGACGGCGGCCTCGCCTCGTTGCCACCACTCAGTATCTCGATTCGCTCGACGCCCGACAGCTCGGCCTTCAACAGCACAAGAAGCACGCGCTCGTCACGCTCAAGCGAATGCAGTCTCTGCAGTCCCAGCCATCACTGGACGTCAAAGTCCCGGACGTCCGACCCCGAGTGTCATGGAGAGGTTGATGTTAACGAGCTCTATGAGGATACCTGTGGGTCGCTGATGGCGCTGAGCTGCGGCCACCAGTTCCACGACGAGTGCGTCGTACCAAGGCTCAACGAGAAGATGCAGTGTCCTACGTGCGGCCACGCGCAGGCGTTCTGCTGAGATCTTGTGAGGCTGCAGGTGGTGGTACAGCTGCCTGCTGGACATTGTGTGCAGGGCCAATCGCCACTGCGTGTAGCTATCTGAACGCGTCGTCGTGTCCACTTATGTGTTGCAAGATACAGGTGAGAAGTCAGCAGTGTGTCCACTTTTGTGTCCATGTTTGACGTTATTTTTTGCATTGTAGAGAAAAATCATTTATTTATTTTTTAGAAGATTATTTTCACCTGGTGTTGGTCAGCGAAACGAGACAGGGAATTAGATGGACGCCGTTGCCATAAATGCTTGTTCAGTACGTTCAGCTGACTGAACGTACTGAACAAGCAAGACACTTCTAACTCAGCGATGTATTCTAGGCATGCGAGAAGACCAAATGCGTCATTGTGTAGTTCAGGTGCAGTTTGGTCCAGTTCACCAAAAACTAAAAAGCAAATCAAAGTTAGCAAAAAAAATAGTTTTAATTCTCACAACAAAGACAATTGCGCGCTTTGATTGGCTAATTTGCACCATCCGGCTCCTTTTACTGTGTGCCACTCTTCTCGCCCAATGTCCCACGGTCACCTGAAAGCGGCCAAGTAGAGCGCATCTCGCTCTTGCTTCTCCCGCTCTCAACACATCTTCACACGCGTCGAATCGCCGCAGCACTCAGCTTTATCAGTTTAGAAAGAGTTTTTGAACAAGGGAAATATCGAAACGAAAATAATAGTGTGCTCTCAATGAAGCAGGGTATTCTTTTCAGAATCATCAATTAGTAGAGGTATAGTTTGCACGCCATTCTATTCGCTGAAAACAAATCCTTACAGCATTCTCATTGGCGCAAATAAAGTCCATCCGTCGATTACTCGATTGTTGATTACTCGCGATATGATTACGTCCAGACTTTGCCTCACTGCTTGGACCTGAGCGATTTGCCAACCCCCTTGAAGAGCTGCTCGGAGCTAGTTCTCTTAGCCCCACGAGCATTCGCAGACTCGCACCTTCCGCCCCATGTCGTCGTCCTTTGGTCGCAGTAGCCGCAAGCGCAACTCACTCCTAGCGATAGCGCCGCCGTCGGTCGCGTGGCTCGAGCAGCTCGTGTTCGGCATGCGCGTCGAGGCGTCGGCGCCCAAGAGCTCCACCCACCAGCGCCATGGCGTCCACTTCACGCTCACGCTGGCCAAGCAGCACGCCAGTACCAACAAGACCGAGTGGACGCTCAGCCGGCCGTTCGACGACTACCGCGCGTTCCAGAAACGGCTGCTCAAGCTCATGAGCCACGGCCACTTCTGCAGCGCCGAGTGCCCGTGGCTCTACACGTTCGTCAAGAGCTACTTCCCAAAAAAGAGCTTCTTCGGTTCGACGTCGACGTGCTCGCGGCTCACGGAACGCCGGCGCGAGGCGCTGCTGCGCTGCTTTGGGACCTTGCAGACGTTCCTGCTGAACCGCGCTAACCACGGCTGCACCGTGGTCGTGGACGCCGTCGCGAACGAGCTGCTCCAGTTCGTGCTCCAGGACGCGGAGAAGGACCACCCGCTCAAGCGCCAGTTCTTCTTCGACGGCTTCAACGCCAGCATCGGCGGCGCTGCCGGCCGCTTCTCGAGCGAGTCCATCACTTCCACGTCCGACGAGGACGAGACCGGTAGCTCCACGGACTTTGAGAGCCAGGTGTGCGCGCTCTGCGACTGCAACCTCGAATCCGAGCCCCACAGCAACATTATCAACAATGGTGGCGACGACGGGATTGAGAGCGAGCTACAGACGCAGCTGACGACGGTCACGTCGCTGCCGAGCTTCCAGTCAGCTAGCAGCTGCGGCGTGAGCTACACGACGACGCTGAGCTGCGGTCACCAGTTCCACGACGAGTGCATCGTGCTCAGGCTCAACGAGGCCATGCAGTGTCCAACGTGCGGCGCCAAGCAGGCGAGCCACCGATAGAGAAGAAGGGTGGGGGGAAGAGAAAGTCGTCTATGACAAGTGTTTGAATGTAGTTTTATTTATGATCACCACCATCTTTGTTGCAAACCAGCCTTTGAGATGATGAGAATGAATAAGAATGATCAATCGATCGATCGTGCACGGTAGCTGTGCGCGTGTACCACCACCTCTCGCGCGATCGCTGTTGCATGAATCTCCGAGAGATTGTGCTTGTGGATGCAGGCATGCGAATGAGTACTGCGACTATCGAATCGTGCGTATCTCTACTGAGATGTTAGTGGTGACAGGTCGGATTGAATGAAATCAAGAATTGCTTGGACGCCATGGCATTCTTTTGAGGTCACAGCAAGCGACTGCGAATTCTTCTTGCTGCTTGAGTGCAGCGAATCGCCACTGGTCACCAGCTCTTTCACGTGAATGTGATGATGGTCGTGAGGTCGGTCGCGGTCTCGGATGGAAACATATATGGGGTTCAGTGCCACTGTCGGCCTTGGAATTCGGTCAGCTTCACGAGGAAAATTCACATCCGTCGGATGAAGAAACCGTTGGTCGTCCTCCCTCGTTGAAGTGCCCCTACCCACTCGTAGCCAACAAAGGCAAAGCCGAGAGTAAACTAACTGACTCTCGCCCCCACTCGTTCTCGATTGACGAAGGCAACACCGAGTCATCCGTAGTCCGACGCTCGCTAAATCTGCGGCCGTCCTTACATGAGCTCGAGGCAAGCCCAGCTGTGTCTCTTAGAACGCTGTCACGCTCAGGAAACTCCATCAAACTCTCTTCGACCGCCGACTTCTCGGCCGCCAGGTGCTCCAGGGTCACTCACAGACTCGTGTGTACTGATGCTTTCGGCCTTAGACTGCAGCTGCTTGACCTTGACCTCGTACTCGTAGAACGCCTTGCGCACGCTCGCCTCGGCCTCGTGGTCGTCGCAAAAGTTTTCCAGTGCGCAGATGGCTCTCCGTGAGTCTGATGCAGTAGCGCACACTGTTGGTGGTCGCGTTGAGCACATCGTCACGCTCACTGTTCTCGACGTCGAGGTGCACGTCGTGCTGCGTTAGCAGGTCCGCAAACTGGATCTTGCGCTCGAGGGTCGCTTCTCGTCGTCGTTCTGCTTGAGCACGTTCTCGTGGAAGCTCAAGGCGCTCGCGTGGAAGTCTCGCAGCACGTTGAGCAGGCGTTCTTCCAGGGCTGGTGGTGCCACCAAGTTGAGCCATGTCTGACGCCATAGCTTGCTAGTCTCCTGATCTGCTCACTCACTGTCAGTAGCGCACAGCCAGTCTAGGGCCGCAAACTCGACATCGCTGTCGTATAATTCGCTGTTCTTCTCGAATGCCGATACTGCAGCAGAATTGAAGGAACGAGCTGCGGGAAATGATAATGCTTGGACACTTGTGAAGCCGGCTCGAGATCATCAGCTCTGGTCGTTCTGTTTGCACTGAAGTTGCTTCTTTCGCTCATCGTTACTCCTTTGGCTGCGGAGTTGAACGTTCTTCTAGACTGCAGTCAGTGTCGTCTGTTGTTTGGTCAGCTCTCATTACTCATCCGTCAGCAGCACCATCACCAACCACGGCAAATCGAGCTCGCCATTTCTATCAGACTACTGGGCTCTTCAGTGGTGGCGGCTGATTCGTACGTAGCCTGGTCACCCCATTTCACTTGTGGACAAAGAAATCTTTCGTTGCTCGCCAAATGCTTGCACGTGTGGTTTCCACGATGTTCCCCTAAAACTTGCCAGCACCTCTATCGGGACAGATAGTCAAGAACGAAATCCAGGTCAGTCACAAACAAGCAATACGCACACCCCAAGGGAGACTGAGCGACGATCGTCGCGTCTTACCGCCTAAATCCGTCGTGGCGTGGTTGCTGGAATCATTTGCGTCACACGGCACTCTAACGACGACATGAGCTTGTTGATCGTACGCTTTCTCGCCGAGCGTGAGATCCCAGGAGTGCATCAGGTGTTGTGCAGGTATGTCGTCACGACAATGTCGACGAGCCTGATCGACCAGACACAGCTGAAGACGACTTTTTCGCTCGAGATGTTGTCGCTACGGTTGATCGATCGGACAGCCGAAGCAAGCAGCACTCGGACGGGCGTTGAGATTGCTCGCTCACACACTTCTATACGATACTGGACCACTGCGAAAGCTCCACGAGCTCAGGGCCGCGCACAGCGTATCAATTTGAACCTTAACACTGTTGAGACTCGCCACATCCTGGAAGCTCGTTGTAGGGCATCCTCTCATACGTTCATTCCCCAGTCGTGCCGCGTATCAGATTCATGGGAATGGCGTCTGACTGGACCAGACCAGGAGAGGCGAGAAGGAGCAGCGCAATGATACTGGTGGTTCGCGCAGCGTCGTAGAAGTGCCTCAATATGCATTCATCAATGAATGCGAGCCCGTCGGACGTTGCGTTGGCGCTTTATTGTCAACAATACCGGCGCTTCGTGAGTGACGCTAAGCCCATCTATACGTTCTTCTCCAGCTCCGACACTCTCCACCAGTAAACGCGGTATCTGCTGCTCAAATTGATCTTTTTACGTCCAGCAATCGTCAAGTTTGAGCAGCTGTCGTCCTGGGAACTCGGTCTTGGCGGCGCATGATCTCTTGGCGTGAGGGCTCAGGACGCTGCTGCGATGTCTTGTTATCCCAACAGCAGCGTCAATTTATGCACAGCCGACATTTTCTGGACTCTCGCAGCGCTCGAACTCGGACACCACTCGATGAAAAACGAGGCAGACGCCGACAGATATGTCTGTTTGCGCAATGCTCAGAGCTACTTCGCATAATGATTGAGCAATTTAGAAACACAACAATGAACTACGTAACCACTTGAAAGGAGGTCGTCAAGGTTGTGCGGTATCGAATACGCTCTGAGCTTCGTACCTTGTTCTTTTGCAGCCGGGAGTTCACGCATATTGGCCACTCTCTATGGCTCAACTCGGTTGCCTTGTGCCGGTTCAACGGGTCGCGAATGATCCCTCACGAGCTGTTGAATTCAGAATTTTGAAGAGTCCTGCTTGTAAGTCCCTCGACGAGATTCAGAAACGCTGGTTGTTGGCATGATGATCTGGATACCTGGGTAACGAAAGACTCGAAGGCTGAAAGACTGCGGCAGGCGGTTGAGGAGGTCGAATACCCCGATGCGCTTCTGGATGGCAGTAGACAGCAGAGACCCACCACGAAGCTGGATAGTTGTGGGACAGCCTCCCCTCTCTTGTTGGCCATCGTCGAACCAATTGCGCTGCAAACCAGGTTTGCTCTCCAACACCGCACCGGATTCTAGCAAAGATCAACTGGACCTCAAGTCGCACACCACTTACTTGGCCACAGCCCTGTACAAATCGCGAGAACCGGAGCTGACGATGTCGCTGGGAATAGCATCGACGACCTGGAGACGAGCGGTAGAATCTCGACGATCTTTGCTGCACTGCCATTAGACACTGATATGTGAGCAGCTTCAGCTCGCTAGTGGCGCCTAGAGTGGCGTTCCTCCACAGATGTGAGCTTGTTGGATGTTCCGAAGGCGCGTCGTCTCTTGGTATCGGTAGCCGTTTTGTCCTGTTTTGCCGAAGAGACGGTTGCGTCACTGGCTCTCGCTGAGCCTGACTGTGGAACTGCGTTCTTCATACTCCAGTGCACCGACATTTGCTGCTCATAGATATTTGCCACGTCAGCTACGTCACCTGTCGCTAGCCTTGTATCCAGTGAAACCGCCCACCACGCTGTTTGTCCGTTCTGGAAGAATCCCATTCGATCCTTTCCTATTGCCGAACAGCATTCCTGCTACGCGGTCGATCTCCACATCCTTGTTGCCACCGCGTAAGCTGTGGCAGAGATGGAGTACAAATACCAGACACGAGTCATCTAAGCAACAGGGAAACGCATCTTCGCCAGTCGAGATCGTAGCAGTTGAGTCGGATGGCTTGGAACTCGGGCCTTGTCCTCCTCAGGCACCGCAGCTTCTTAGAGTTCCACAAATTTGCATTTCACAGAGCTGATAATTCCTTGGGCTCTCGTAATGCTTGGTCTTGAGCGCCACGCTGGAAGAAGTCGCGACGAAAGCGAATATGCCGATCAAGTCGATCCAGTACTTGGTGATTGACGCGGTCTCGTTCGTTAGGACCGTAGCAACTCGAGGAGACAGGGTCATCGATTGTTCTTTTGCTGATGTGCAAGCGAGAGCTGAAAGTGCTGGACACCCATGCGCTGTATCGTTGACGCGATTGCTCGAATGCTCAATCACCGGACTCACGACGCGAACTTGAACTGAGCCAGTCGACCTCTGATGAAGAAGACTGAGGACGCTCTCGGGGTCTTGAAAGAAGTTACTTAACGGCCGTAAACAGCAGGATCGAGGCCGTCGTCGCTGCTCCCTCGATCGCTTGTTCACAAAAACTTCGCAATCTACAGCGCATGTCCTCAATCACAACCGCTGCTTCTGTTGGTCTTCCAAACAAAGACATGAGCTGCTCACGCTCGTTCATGAACCGCGAAACACGTGACCGCGGCTCGATTGGCTATCCGCTTGCGAGTCAACAGACTTGAGAAATCTCAACGTGTCGTGCTTTTTTCGTGGAACTGGCTGGCTGACACTGGATCTGCTTGTTCGGCGCTCGTCAGACTGGTGCTTGGTTGCGTCCATGCATGGTGTGCGGCTGCGGCGCCTGATGACTCATCGACAGCCGGTCGCTTGGTTTAGGAGGACATCAAGAGCAGAACGACCGCCGTCAGGACGCTATGCGCGCGTTTGAAGCGACCGTCGCGCCTCACTCACATCGTGCTGCTGGACATCACTGACGCCGTGGTCTCCACTCTCCGTTTCGAGCGCAGGTAGATAACGCTGTAGTACATCACGTTCTTCACAGCAGACGTGGGCCAGTGGCTGCGGTTGACAGCAGCGATGATGGCGTGGACGAGCGTTAACAGACAGACAAGTGGAGCGCGCTCACATGCACCGGTACGTCGAGATGGCATTAACGGACCTGATCGAGCGTGTGTATGGCGGCAATTCTGCACATTGCGACGGCCACGAGTGAGCTCATGCTGCTTGTTCTTGTTGCTTTTGTTTTGGACTGTCGGTTGCAGTTTGTCGTGAAGGACAAAGGAGTCAAAAATTTAAAGAGTACAAAAGAATAAGAAGAAACCTCTACTATGACATGCCATACTATTCGACAGTTCTATTGACACGACTTGTGCCGAACTCTTTCCACAGCTGCTAAACTCCTGAAACTGTCACGGATTGATTGGCATCAGCCGACGTCAACAGTTCATAACGATCCTTTCTCCCAAGAGCTCAGCTCTTTGCGAAGTTTTCTCCGACAAAAGAGCGCACGATGGAAACAATGGATTGCTATCTCTGTTGCTGTGCCTCCATGGAAGATTGCAGTTGATCCTCTTCAACGTGTTACCTACCGTGTGTGTGTGAGTGTCCATTCGAGCTTCAAGATGACGAGGCCGCAGGCACAAATGCTCGTTCTCGGTTAGCATTGACTTGCCGTGCCAGCACAAACACGATTACTGTACTGCTCTTCGTTGAGATGTTTCGTCAGGCAGCGTATCACCACGATCAAAGCCATCTACGGCCTTACATTTCACGTCATGAGCTCGCCGAGGGAAAATTTCCAGCACCCAACGGCGTGTTGCTTCACGCCAGGTGGTGGTCCAAATTTGTTTGCTTCATTTTGTAATATCGATGCGCTCGCTTGTCTGGAGAAAAAGAAACAATTGCAGAAGGAGAACAGGTCAGGACCGGATGGCGGCGCTGTCTCACAAATGCCTGTGCCAATCAGTCAAAACGCATCCAATACAAAAGCCTGCAGACTACAGACAGAAACAGAAGGCAAGGTTGGCGATTGAGCGAGCAATCAAACCACGCACTCGCTCGAGACGCAGCCAGCCAGCATACGTATCCGGTCCTGCATAAACAGTGAGGCCTGGGCTTGGTCTCGCGCGACATGCCGCCGCGTTGATGACGCCTCTCGGGCTCGAATAGTCAACGCCGACTCCGCAAACCGAGTTCTCTCGCATGCACATCCAAAGTGATGGTGCTGACTGGCCCAGGACGCGTATCGCCACCCACATTCCGCCATCACTTCACCAGCAACAGACCCGTGACCGCGTCACCTCATGCATTTGATTATTGAGGCTTGCACGTCTCGCCTTTTTCTCGCTTTCTTTCGAGCGCTGCTGTTGATGGGATTCTGATGATGAGAGGGCGGACTGGTCGCCAACGAATCGCCAGTCACAATCCGTCGACGCAATGGCGATCGAAGCTTCTTGTCCAACGTTTTTCGCAGATTCTCCAACGCTCTGTCCATCAATCCGACGACAACCAGTTCCATTCTATGGATTTTTATTTGATGTTTTTTACTATCGAAAAACTGTCTAACTATATAAACTCGCTGTTGTGAATCCTTCTATTTATGGAGTAATAGATACGCGTGATATTTAAAACTTTCTGTCTTCAGTGATATCCACACGACCATCACTCTTGCCGCGTTGTATCTGGATGTGCATGCTTACGTGCAACGCGTGACTCGCTCATGCCGTTCGCCTGTTCTCCTCCCATCATCGTCTTCCGTCCTAAAAAATACACACTGCCAGCTGGCCGAGCGAGCGTCTCCGCACCAGCCAGCCTTCATACCTCAAAGTCCAGGCCTCAGGCACAGGTGGTGGCAGACAGAACCATCAGGTGGCGCACAGCCAAAGGACCTCCTCCTCACGCAGAGCTCACTTGCCAACCAGCCGCCATCGCAGAAACGCTAGCACCGCTCACTTAATCCTGAATTTGCGTCTTAGTCCAGCAGTCATCTCACAGGTCAGCCAGCCAGCCACACGAGCGCAACAGCTACTAAACTCAGTATGACGCTCCAGCAGCAGCACGTCGAGGGCAAGCTGCTGCGGCGCCATCCAAAGTGCTCGTCGATCGACTGGGTCAACGCGCGCTCGGCATCTGATACTGACGGCGCTCATGGTGAGGCGCCGCTGTCGCCGAGTATCGCGTACCTGGAGCAACTCACGATGCACATGAGCGTGTCCAAGGCGCTCAAAGGCGGCCCGCAGTACGCCATGACGGTCTACAATAGGA
The DNA here is from genome assembly GCA_023337805.1 of Globisporangium barbulae. Taxonomy (NCBI): domain Eukaryota; phylum Oomycota; class Peronosporomycetes; order Pythiales; family Pythiaceae; genus Globisporangium; species Globisporangium barbulae. Next base: position 3,391 of record JAADXK010000740.1, on the reverse strand, counting down.
AGACCAAGGCGACGTGGCGCCACTGCCGCGACTTTGAGGAGTACAAGGACTTCCAGACGCGGCTCGTGGCCACGATGAAGCGCGGCCACTCGTGCTTCGCCGAGTGCCCGTGGCTCTGCATGTTCGCTCGCGGCGCGTTCCCCAAGCCCAAGTTCTTCAACTACGCGTCGCCGCGCGTGGTCGAGCTGCGCCGCAGGGCGCTCTGCTCGTTCTTCAACACGCTGCAGGCCGTGTTGCTGAACCGGTCGAACCACGGCTGTGACATCCTCACAAACCAGGTCGCCAAGGAGTTTGTCGGCTTTGTCTACGGCGGTGACGTGGGCAAATCGGCGCCCTGGGAGCACTTCTCGCCCGTCGCGCGCGGCGGCATCCTCGCGCGCACATTCTCGGAGACGTGCATGTCGACGGCCGCTATGGCGCCATCGTCTTCGGTCTCGTCCATGTCGTCCACGTCGGACGAGGAAGGGGAGATTGATGAGGCGGCCGACCGGCTCCCGGGCCTGAGTGACGCGCACCACAGCGACGAGCGCGAGTGCTGCGCCATGTGCGCGCTACACCAGGTGCGCTCGGACGAACAGATCTTCGCCTGGTGGCAGTCCAAGAGCCGCTTCGAGAAGACCCTGTCGACCATGAGCTCTTCATCTTCAGTAGCATCGACGACCACGAGTAGCAGCAGCAGCTCGGGGAGTATCTCACCATTCTCGTCGGCGTCGCGGCACCAGTGGTTCAACTCGGACTTTGACGACCGCGTGCTGACCAAGAAGCTCGATCACCAGCACCAGTACGAACCCACGCCGCGCGGCATGTCGATGCAGCTCACGCTCGTGTCAGAGCCAGATGAGAGCCCGCGCTTCTCGCTCTCTGACACGGCGGTGCTCGGCGGCAGCAAGGACGAGCACTTCGCCGTGCTGGGTGGCCACGACGGGACGCCGAAGGAAGCGTACCCGGGCACGCCCAAGTCGAGTTTCCACAGCAGCAGCCTGCCGTCGAGCTTCCCGTCGGGCTGGACGACGTCGTCGCTGTCGTCGCCGCCGTCGTCAGCACTCTCGTTCCTGCAGGACAACGAGGACGACAAGGCTGCGAAGGCCGCGGCCACGGACGCTAAGACCAAGCGCGAGCGCTCGGGGCTGCACTACAACTCAGTGCCCACGCCCACGTTCCTGCGCAAACGCATCCGCACGCTGCCGCGCCGGTCGCTCAACCTGCTCAGCTGCATGAGCAACGTGCTGAGCCACAAACTCAAGAGCACGCCGCCCACGACCACCTTCTAAGTGAGCGCTGCTCGCCGTCTATCTATCCTAACCTTATCAATATTATTTAGCCCAGCATGGGCATCCTGACCAGATCCGATCGAACCGGTCCTATCGCTCGTGCGCCCATGGCCATCATCGCGAGACTACGTGGATGATTATGGCCATGCTCTCGTGGTCCACCACAGCGGCGATTGTGGCCAGCAGCTCTAACGCATCTCTCCACCACAAACAGGTTGGCGACCTGGATGGGGAATCTATTGGGAGGTCCATATTCACCTCCTGCGAATGGGCCGTGTGGAAGGCTCTGAAGGCGTCGACATACCATCACCATTGAGCCACGTGAGGCCCTCGTCTGTACACCCATCATCACCTTTGGGGCTGACACACGCGAGCAGTTCCCATTGATTGGTGGCTTCAATTTGCTTCAAGTTGGTCTGCTCAATAATCATTCGATGCATTCGATTTATCAAAATATGCAGCTCAAGAGACTGTTGAAATAGACGATGTATGTATCTGAGTTGGGCTTGATGCAACAATCATGCAATGAAAGAGAACGGCACGTGAGACCTTTGACAATCGCACTTCCAGCAAGATGATGCAAAGCCTTCCACGACCGTAGACGTCCATCCGACGACCAAGACATTCGCGAATTCGCTCTCGACCGATCACGTAAACAGTACCTTCACCATCTTTAGCACCATGACCACTCCCACTCCTGGCCCCACCCCGTACCGCAGCTACATCCACCCAGAGGCCGACGCCGAGTTCCCCGCCGAGGCTGGCCGCTACCACCTGTACGTGACGTACTCGTGCCCGTTCGCGTGCCGCGCGCTCGCTGCGCGCAACCTCAAGGGTCTGCAGGACGTCGTCGGACTCTCGGTGGCGCACCCGATCTTCCAGAAGACCAAGCCGAACGACGACAACGACGAGCACCTCGGTTGGACGTTCGTGGACCCGACCACCGAGCCGGTGATCAAGGATGTGAATGGCAAGGAGTACTCGACCGAGGGCGCGACCACGGACCCGATCAACAACGTCCGCTTCGTGCGTGACCTCTACGAGTTCGTGGACAAGGAGCCGCGCCGCTACACCGTCCCACTGCTCTGGGACAAGAAGAAGCACACGATCGTTTCGAACGAGTCGGCCGACATCCTGCGCACGCTCAACACGGGCTTCCGTGAGCTTGTACCGTCGAACGTCGACTTGCTGCCAGAGGTACTCAAGGAAGAGGTCGAGGCGATCAACAATGGCCTCGTGGCCGAGATCGGCGTGGGCGTCTACAGCGCGCGCACCAAGCACACCGACGAAGAGTACGAGGCCGAGCTCGTCAACGTGTTCGAGTCCATCGCGCGCGTCGACGAGCTGCTCGCCAAGAGCCGCTACCTCGTGGGCAGCGGCATCACGGAGGCCGACGTGCGTCTATTCCATACGCTCATCCGCTTCGACATTGCTCAGCGCAAGAGCAGCAAGCAGAATCTGACGCAGTTTCCGAACGTCGTCCACGTACGTAACCCTGTCTGGTTGACTCTCTTGAGCTCGACTTGTGTATGTGATACTGTAGCTAACGAACGCATGTGTTTGTGTGAATGACTTATCAATAGTACCTGCGCGACCTGTACCAGAACCCAGCGCTTAAGGCGACGGTGAACTGGGAGCACCTCAAGATCGGCGGCGTGAACCACAACCCGAACGGCCCACTGCCAGTCGGCCCGTTCATCGACTACGACGCCGCCCACGAGCGCAGCACCCTCTAGGTGCCCATCAAGTCAAGTGCGTATCAAACGACCACACACTGTCGTAGCCACTAGCTCCGGTAGCTGGACAAGCTCCACTCGTTCGAGATCTTCGTAGGAACGAACTGTGACTAAACTTCTAATAAACAGCGACGATCTTGAGGCCAAGCACACATCGCAAATTTGATCCTTTCGTGGCCCTTCCACGCCTCGAACTCACACAGATGGGATCGGCAGCTCCGCTCGACCTGCGGTGGCTTGTGACTTACAGTCCTCCCCCCCATTATGATACATGAAAAATCGTCCACAAAATATCTATTCATAGAGGATATTGAGAGTTTGCAGGTATAAAAAAAGGAGATAATATGAGAGTTGAACCGCTCTGAAACGAATCCAATTTTGATT
>JAADXK010000739.1:0-16320 GCA_023337805.1 Globisporangium barbulae | reverse complement strand
TTGTGAGTGTGAAATTGGTAAGGCCAAATGGAGTTGGCGCCAAAAAAACGGCGGGAAAATATAAAATCGTGAAGGGAATGGCGAGATGATAGATTTGTCATTTTGGCCTATCAGCATTGAGAAATCCTCGAGTCATTTTTTGATTGGCAAATATGATCGAAGCGCACAAAACTGATCGGAGCGCACTAAACTGAAAGTTTACGTTAAGGAAAGAAATGAAGCTGGCGATCTCGTGCGTGTTGGTGGGAGTAGAGAGCGTTGGCGTTTCCATCGCGCGCATCGCCACGAATCGGCCCATCTCCGAACTGAAGAAAGCGATCAAGAGCGAGTGCGAGCCCATGGTCACATGCGATACATTTGAGCTCAAGCTGTACCCGGAGAAGAAGGACGGCGCGTGGCTGAACACGACAAGCGCGAAGGCGATGACGCCCGAGGAACTGCCAGCGAGCTTCACGAAACTGGATCCTCAGCTCGAGCTGAACAGCGATGAGTGCTTTGGAGCGGAGGACTGCAAGCAGCTGAAAGAACGTGAGGTTCACGTTCTCTTGACTCTTCCTGCGCATACAGCTGGCGATACCGAAGGCACCTTGATGAAGCGGAAGGTTGACGAGGACGAGCATTTCATGCAGCAAAAGCGCAAGCGGTACGTCCACTCCGAAATTCAAGTAAAGGAAATGAACTCCGGCAAGATCTGAACCTGGGGATCGTGAATGTGAAGACAAGTTCACCTCCTGCTGGCCAGAGTCCAAGCCCCAGCATCTCCCCCATTCAACTGAGAACGAGTTTCAAATGAAGACGAGAGACAGAGTACTCCAACTGAAGAGCAGCAACGAGAGCGATACCGCAAGTACGTGGAGTTCAACATCGGGGAGCAGTTCCTCGCAGAGAAGCAGCTGTGCGTGTTTGGCGTGGAGAAAGGCATGAATATCCTGTCCGCTCGAGTCCCTGACCACAGCATTGAACTCGTTGGGCGCGCCGACCTGCTCATCTTGAACTCCATCGTCCAGACCCACGCGGCTAGCCTGACTTATCTGCCTAACGTGAAAATGCTGATCGAAGTAACGCGCGAGGTGCAGAGTCGCGCTGTGAACCAGACGCTGTCAGACCTCATCGCACTGGATCTGCTCGTCACCCAGCCAATGGTGGCGCTGTTGACGGATTTGAGAGGCGATTGGATGTTCTTCTGGGTCAGTGAAAAGTGCAGCAGGAGCCAAGGAGCCAAGGAGCCATTATCGAGACTGTGGCTTTTTCGCAGCCCGGCGAAGCATTCGAAGCGATATCGGCTGTACTGACCTGTTCCGAAGACGAAGAAGACGCCGATGAGGGTGTGCGCATTCCCCGCGTTCAGCATCGAGTGAAGCTACAGAAGCTACGAAACACGCAGCCAACTATCGCAGAGGCCAGTAAAGGTAGTGGGATTCGCGAGAGCATCGAACGATACTACGATATCGCGAGTATCTTGGGGCCCGATATTGAGATGACACGTGAGATTGCCAATCAAATAGTTCGATCGATCCCGGCTTTCGAAAAGGATATGTGAGTGTGGCTCTCGTTCGTTGTCTTCTCGGTTTGCGTGAGCCTTATCAATCAATACATACATATCCATTGCAGTCCATTTTGTGTTCTTAAGACTAAAACTAATGGCATCCGCGCCAGCGCTTTTATATCGCTCGTAAAAGCACGACCCCAGCTCGAAGAAATGCATGCCATACGCGCGCGTCTAGCGCTGAAGAAGATCGCTGCTGCGCTCGTAACTATGCGCAGAAGATCGCATTCAACGCAGCGTCGAGAACCTCGAGCGCCTTGTCAATCGGTATCTAATGTGCTACATAAAGTCGCACTGCAGCTGCAGGACTATTAGCGGCGTCAAGTCCTCGATAGTCGCCACCAGCTTCATGCTGCTGTGAGACGCATTGAGCGCGTTCGGGATCTTCATCGTGCGCTGCACGTTGCGCAGACTCTAGTAAGTGTTGATCTTGGCGATCTGCTCGCACTCATGCTCACAGAATCACAACAATGTGGATTGAGAACACGTCCTGTGGCAGGATCTGCTGGGTGATATCAAGACACTGCGGCGTGGAGAAGTCCCAATCGACGCTCTCCGGTGGCGGGAAGAATGGGATCGGGAAGACTCACGCGCTCACTGCCAAGAACAAACATATAGAGCAATCGTAAAAGTCATTTACACACCAATGGTAAGAAGACAAACAGACAGACACAGACTCACCAGCTCGCTGGGCGCCGCCTGGGCCTGCAGGCGGTCGTGGAAGCCGACTATCGTGGCCTGCAGCACCTCCATGGTGCGCAGGTTGAGGAAGTGCGCCTGCGGGTGAGTTGTGGGCTGCGTCTGGCGCTCGACGATGCGCGTGGGCACGTTGAAGACCTTGTCGAGCAGGAGAGCCCAAGGATCCGCCGCCGACCACGAGCACACGTGGCGCGCACCGCTGCAGTAACTGCGCACCCATATTTCAGTATTGGTCGGTTCACGTGTGGGTGGCGACATTGAGCAGTTGATCGGTCAGGCTATGCGGGCTCTGCGAGTATTCGACGAGAGGATGTCTCTTTGACGTGCGTGAGGTTTCAATTCGGATTTTCCCAGAAAATGGACGTTATCACGAGTCTCATCAGCCCAGAGATCATGTCGTGCTCAATGTCTGAGCACGTGGACGATGGGCGTCCTCGGTGATGCCAGAAATGGAAGCGAACGGAATGATCTCGAGTTTGTAGAGTCGTTTAGGCTGTGTCACATAGCATCAATGCGTTTGTAATGAATCTAGGGTCTAACTGTTCAGAAGACTAGCTAGCATCACACCTGAGTTTGACGTGCTTTACTTCTTGACCATCGTGAACTCGTCCACCTTGACTCCCGTGGCGGTGGCCACGTAGCTCCACGTGAGCGCCGTGCGGTTGACCTTGACCGTCGAGATGCCGTAGTCCTGGATGTTCGTGAGCACGTTCCACGGGATGTCGGCAACCTTGTACGTCTGGTGGCCCTCGCTGTTGCCAGCGGCGCCGCTCGTGATGTACACGGGCGCCTTGGCGTTCGTGTACACGCGCTTGTCGGCCGAAACACCGTCGAGCACGGCCTTGTTGCGCGCGATCGGATAGTGGCGCTCGTACGTGTGCACGTGGCCCGCGACGACCACATCCACTCCATATTTGATAAAGAGCTCCTCAAAGCCCTTCTGAACGGGGAGAGCCTCGCCAATGGGTACGCCGCTGGCGTCGCACTGATCGAGCGTGTACATGGCGCGGTGCATGCCCACGATGAGCCAGGGCACGTTGTTGCGGTTCGCGTTGGCCTTCTGCAGGTCGGCCTCGAGCCACTTGAGCTGGTCACCGTAGCCGCCGTAGGTCCGACCCGTGTACGAGTTGGACGGTGCGCCGACGTAATCGGTCTCGGACGAGATGGACGTGAAGTGCACGGGGCCGTACTCGAACGAGTACCACATGTTCTTGACCCCACCGCTCTCGCTCGAGGGCATCTTGAAGCGCGAGTTGTACGCGTTGTAGGATCCGAGCCCGTCCTTCTTCTTGGTCGAGATGAGGCACGACGGCGAGTGGCACTCGGCCTCGTGGTTGCCCACAAGCACCATGTACGGCAGCTGCTTCATCACAGGCGTGAGCGAGTTCATCCAACGGTTGTATGTCTCCTCGTAGAAGAACCCGAAGAGCTCGGACGCGCTCAGGAACGCGTTGTCCGCGTACGAGATGTCGCCAATGTGGTAGATGAAATCCACTTTTCCCGGCAGCTTGTCGGTCACGTAGGTGAGCGTCTCCTTGGCATTCTTGTCGGCGCCAAAGTCCCCGTAGACTGCGATCTCGAACGTGTCAGTTGTGGTCGTCGGACGCGCGGTCGTGAATGCGCTCGTGGAGCTCTGGAAGTCAGACTGAGAGAGCGAGCCGACCTTGTAGAAGTACTTGGTGAACGGGTGCAGTCCGGTCACCGTCGCGTGGTAGGAGTAGAGCGAGTACTTGCCTTCCTGGTAGTACGTGCTCACCTTCACGACGGCGCTCGAGGGCGCGAGCGTGGCCGCGGACGAGCCGACCCAGATCATGGGGTCCGTCACCTCCGTGTACGTGGTCCAGGAGATCGTCATGCCCGTGCCGGCCGTGGCGCCGGCGTACGCCAAGTGGAGCTGCTGCGGCAGGCGGCCGACGTTCGCGGCCACCACGCGACACGACTGGTCGAACGTCACGTCTCCGAAGCGATACTGGTACGAGCAGTAGGCGGCGGGCACGCACGAGAGCTTGCTGAGCTGGTACACGCAGGTCGAGTCGTCCACGGCGAGCACGACCGACGGGTCTTCAGTAGCCGTTGAGTTGGTGCTTTGCGCCGAAGCGAGCGCGCTGGCCATGGCCGCGAAGAGAGCGAGGCGACCCCACTGGCTAGTGCGCATTCTTATTCAAGTGCTGGGCGATTGAGCTTGAACTTCTGGTAACGGTGGCGAGTTGCAGAGTGAGCGCAGACCTCGCGTCTGGTGGTCCGCGCGAGGAGGGAGGGATTGGTGACCGCGTAACGTCATCCCATCAACCGTGGCCTACCTTTGTGTTCACGTGTCAATGGGCAGCCAGGCAGGTGCATGACTTGGGCGTGTGTGGCTCTTGCACCGCCAGCTGGTGGTAGAGTGGGTCCTTGAACACGCCACTCTCAGCCACGCGCGCCGCGTCTCTCGGCAACGACGACGCCACTGTGTCTTGCCTTGTGGGCGTCAACGCCACTGTGTCTTGCCTTGTGGGCGTCAACGCCACGACGAGAGACTACGCATGGACAAGGCGGCACATCCTCGTCAAGCTCGCCTGCTGTTGCTGAAATGCCAGCTTGGAAGTGTTGAAATGCGGGTGTCGTCCTCAACTCAGTCTAGCAATTTCTCGTTTTTCAAGAATCCCGCTTATGAGGCTATAATGAGCATGTATTGCACTGTTCAGCATAGTTTGTGATACCACGCATTAGAAAAGGTGCAACTACAATACACTGCCAATGAGCTTCAAGGCTAAATAAAATAGTGAGCAAAAATACAAGGTTATTATTTTATATAGAAAATTTTATTTAGTTTTATTTTACATCATTCAACTGAGCACTGATCATCTTGACAGGGTATTGATTGAAAGAGGTACCAACTGCCATCTTCAAATGAAAAGCATCCATCCACCACCTCTGAAACGTCGCGACGAACGTTCTCTCACTTCCAACACCTGCGACGCATGTTGGTTGTTATTTTGTCCCACGCGCTCATGCACTCCTTACTATTTTAAGCGCCTGTTCAAGCGGCTCCCTCCCATCCTTCCTTCTTGCTGCTGCTTCGACTGAAGCACTTGGCAAACAGCGAGCGAGCAAGCGAGTGTGTGGCGGATCCATCCATTCGTTCGTCCCACGTGAACCGCTTCTCCTTTCACAGTATCGCAGCTGGCGGTGCCTTTCTCAAGCGCTCTCTCACTCTCTGCTGCCCACTGAGAACGTGAGTCCACTCTGTTCTCCGGTGTTGCGTCCCATCACCTTCAACTCCATCTCTCGTTCGTCTCAGCTCAGAGAAGAACGCGACGACGACGAGGACGAGGACGATATGCTCGCACGCATGTGTAGCACGAGGGACAATGGCAGTAGCGACTACAGCCTCGCGGCCGGCGTACTTATGGCCAAGGAGGCGCCGCCGACCCCGCAGCAGCAGCAGCTCAAGCTCCAGAAGCTGCAGAAGCGCCGCCGCCACTCGATCTCCACGACCGTCTACCACACGACCACGAGCGCCGTCATCGACGCTAACGCTAGCACGATCGCTTCACTGTCGACAACAGTAACAACAACATCGACAACAGTGAATCGAGCGGGTACCGCGAGCAGAAACCCAGCGAGTGTGACAGGACTGGTGACGCCCATGTCATCCTTCTCCAAGGTACAGGCATCGCGAAGAACGTCGTATACCAAAGCTAATGCGGCATCAGCAGCAGCAACGTCACCCAACAAGCGTGACTCGCAGCGACGCACCGACCCGATCCCCAGTGCTTTGGCGAGCAATAGTAGCAGCAGAGCCAACGTCCTGCCGCTTGGTGGAAATTGTCCGAACGACGCGCAGCCGTGCTCGCACTCGTCGTTCTCCTCAAGCTCTTCGTCGTCCTCGTGCTTATCTTCCTCATCTCCCGTCCAAGTGCTTACTAAGCAGCAACCATCGATCCGCAGCACTCGCGAGTCCAGCCAGTCATTCCAGCAAGAGCTCCCGATCCTGCGGTCTCAGTACATCGCTCGCGACGTCAAAGTGCTCATCGGCACGCGCTGGAAGCTCAAGAAGTTCGAGACCAGAACGGTCGTGCTCTGTGCCAACGGTTCTGCAACGCCAGTAATCACGATCTGCTCCAAGACGCCCGTTGAAAAGGACTCCAACATTGTGAAGTTCAACCTGGCGCTCGATCTCGCGTGCGTGCACTCGGGTGCGAACGGCCTCAAGCTCAAGAGCTCGACTCTGCGCATGAAGATCCGCTTCACGACTGCAGCGGACGCCGCGATCTGGTTCAACCTGATCCAAGACACGATGCGCCACGCGCGCTGGATCAAGGACGTCGAGGAGACAGCGTGCCTGTCGAGAGACGCAACCGCAACTGTGCTCGTGGCTCGTCATGTCCCCACAGACAAGGAGTTCGTGATCAAGGTGCTCCCGAAAGTGCGTGTGGACGATGGCGTGTGCACGGAGATCCTGGTGCTGAAGAAACTGTTCCGAGCCGTGGCGGCAACAACGAAGACGGGATCATCGTCTATGGCAGCGCTGCAGCACGTTCTCGAGTACCGCGTGGTGGAGACCTTGAAGGACGTGCGCATCGTTATGCCAAAGCTTCCAGGAAAGAATTTGCTTCAGTTTCTACAACAGCAACAAGTCGAGCCGACGGACAAGCCAAACAAGTATCACCATCAACCTCACCACACGCTCAGCGAAGCTGACGCCCGGTCAGTACTACTGGCTTTGTGTGAGTCGCTTCACGCGCTCCATGCGGTCGGTATCGTGCACTGCGACCTGAAACTCGAGAACATCCTGCTCACGGACGTGTCAAACGTGCGCGTGATCGACTTTGGCGGTGCGTACGACTTGAGCTCTGCTGACAGCAGCCCCTCGACGATGAAGAGCCGGACAATCACACCGTCACAGCACCACCAGAGAAGGATGATTGGCACGCCGGGCTACATCGCCCCCGAGCGGATCCTCTTCGTTGACGAGCCGTCGACCCCTGCTGCCGATATCTTCAGCATTGGCATCGTGCTCTTCCAGATGCTCACGGGCCGCCAGCCATTCACACGCTCGTCGAAACATCACACTCTGAGCATGCAGGACGCGACGGTGCTCCATTGGAAGAGCGCCGAGAAGATCCTGTCGAGCCACGGCGTGTCACCCGCAGTGATGCAGCTCATTGAGAGAATGGTGCAGCCAGATCCGCGGTCGCGCATCACCGTCGAAGAGGTCTTCTGTCACCCGTGGCTCTGCTGTTAACAAGTGGACAATCCTAGGTTGTGTGCCTGTGGATAAACAACATTAATGAGCGGTGAGTGTGAGTAGAAAAGCGGATACTATGACTGGTGTCCACATAGAGAGCAGGAACCCAGGATACTAGCGGATTAATACGTTGTATTATTTAAACAGCTTCAACGCCGCGAAAGTGGACGTCCTTGCTCTCGGCTCTATGTGCTTCTGGGACAGTCGCGTAGCCGCGCTCCGACGGCTCCTTGAAGATCTTGCGGTAGTCCACGGTCTCTTTACCCGAGCGCGTGAAGAACTCCTTGACGTTCTTCTTCACGCCGCGGTCGAACGGGTTCGAGAACACGACGTTCTTGGCGCCAGACGCGCTGGTTCCATTTGTCTTCTTCGTCAGGTACGCGTACCGTCGCCAGTTGATCTCCTCATTCACGGTCAAGTTCTTGGCCAAGTTCACGAGATGCTGCTTGGTCATGAGCGACAGCGCGATGAACGCACAGATGCCCCAGACGAAGACCATAATGACGAGGAAGTAATTGCTGATGAGCGCCGGCACCTCGATCCACACATCCACGGACGTCATGCTGCTACTGCTTCTCGTGGAGTTCAAACTGGTGCCACCGTCACTCGAGCTCACTCGAGCGTCATACAGGTCCTGGATCTTCTCAATCATCGCGATCATCGAGAGCGAGACATACCCAAAGAGCACCGTCGTGTGCAGCACCAAGAATATCACGAAGATTCGGTGGTTCCCGTAGCCCACGCATCGGTTGATCCACGTGCAGTGGTGGTCCAGACGCGCGATGCACACGCCACACTTTGGGCAGTGCTTGGAGCGCATCGGTTTCAGCACAAGACACGTGCGGCAGTATGTGGCAACGTCCAGTGGCACGCCATGCGCCGCGTCTTCCAGCATCTGGTCAATGTCGTCGTGGTACGAGGTGATGACACCCGGGTCCGACGGGTACACGAACGCGAGCCGCAGCCAGATCGCGATCATCACGACGTGCAGCACGATGAGCACGACCAGGAATGCCGTGTACTTGCGCGAGATGGACGAGTAGTCCGAGTCGACCCAGAGCACGACCTGGAAGAGCGTGAAGAGACTGACCCATGCAAGCCAGATGCCCATGGGCATCTCGGGCTGCGGCTTGAGAAGCGACTTGATCGTGAACGCTGACGCAGCTGGCTTTGATGACGCCACTGGTGCCTGTGATTTTTTAAGTACCACGCTGGGCGTGACGATGGCATCTCGCTTAGACGGGTGCAGCGCCTCAGGGTTCTTTGCTACGGCGCTCGGAGCTCCGTGGCTGTGGCCACCACCACCTCCATGACGGAATCCCGCGAGTGACTTGAAGAGCACGACGATAATGAGTGGCACGGCGAGCCACCACGGGAAGAAGTAGCTGGTTGAGAGGATCGCGAAGAGCAGGCCAGCGTACAGGAGCGTGATGGTTACGCGTGTCTTGCGGAGTGAACTGGGTGCCTCCTATTGGTACGTTTTAGTGTATGATAGAGTTGCTTGTCAGTAACGACCTAAACGATTGCTGAATCGTAACATGCAGGAGACTCACATCGGAGGCGCTCTTCTCGCCCGAGAGCAGGTCGACCATCCACGGCGCGTTCTTCTTCTGCGCCAGGTCAAGACATGTGTTGCCCTCGGCGTCCGCCTGGTTCGGGTTGTACCCGCGCTTCAGCAGATACTGCACCACCGCCTTATGTTCTATAACAAATAACGCATACACAACACCAACCACATTAGTCACAACAAGCTTCAACTAGCAGTGGTTACAAATGACACCTTCGTGGCAGTATGCACGCACCTTTCACGCATGCGTAGTAGAGCGCGTCGTTCTTGCTGCTGCACTTGCCACCAAGTGACGACACCGAAGTGCCCTCGGACGCGACGCGCTTCTCGAACTCAAGCAGGTAGTGCAGCACCCAGAGGTGGCCCTGCGCCGCCGCGTGGTGCGCGGGTGTGTTGCCCTGCGCGTCCTTGGCGAGCACGGCGGCGTGCGCGGCCGTGAGCAGCGCGTCCACGATGCGCAGGTTGTCCGCGTGGGCCGCGCGGATGAGCGGTGTCTCGCCAGCGCTGTTGCGCGCGTCCACGAACGCCTGCATGTCGCGGCCGGACGCACTTGCCTGTTGTAAGAGGAAGTGCAGCGTGTCGGTCGAGTCGACGACGCCCGCCGCCGCGTAGTGCAGGATGCCGTTGCCGTCCGCGTCCGTGAGCGCCAGCAGGTCCACCGGCTGCGGCTGCGCGGCCATAGCCATGCCCCAGAGCAGCACCACGAGCGGGAAGTCGCCGTTGGCTGCGGCCGCGAGCACGTGCTGCCCGTCGTACTGCACATCCATGGCGAGCGTGAGGAGTGCGAGATGGTTTTGAGTGTGACGCACGCCGTCCTCGTTGAGAAAGCTGCCAAAATGCACGGACAGGATTGCGTAACCTACAAGCGCAGGTTACGCGCAAAAATGTGAAACACTCAGAAATATGAGGCGTATGCGACCATCTAATTGGTCAGTTACAATGCATACCCCAAAATGGGGTAGGGTTGCACACGTATAACTTGGTGTTTGTAGGAAGCGAGTTTTGTATTGACCTGAATCCAGGTTCAAGTAACTCGCAAATGGATTTTTTGGGTTACAAACTTAACCGACGTATTAGCTGAAAGAAAATCATGGGGAGTGCTAAAAACCAATTGACCACAAACGAGGCAATGAGCGAGCTGAAGCGCAAGGCGTTCGCACTCTCCAGCTGCTGCTTTGCTTCATTGCGTGATGTGCAAAGCGTGCAAAAAACAGAAGACCGAACCAGGTGGTCCAACGATGCATGTACCTTTCGAAAAATTGCATTATCGTGCTCTCTCTCCACAGCGCTCAACACGAGTGACCTTGTTGCTCTCATTCGCGCTCTTGTTACGCTGTCAGGACGTCGGCCACGAGCTCCATCGTGCTTCAGAGGCACCCGTAGCAGTAACTCTCTCTTCTTCTCAAGATGCTTGGCGTCGCGCAACTCCAGGCTTTCGCACACGACGCACCGATCACAAGTGCCCTCACGAGCGCCGCCATCGTCGCTCTCAGTGCCTACGCTCTGCACCGTCTTACAAGGACGCCTCAGCACCGCTATGCGCGACCGGCGTCGACGCTCCCGATCCTGGGCGACACGCTCAACGCGGCGGTGTACCAGGTCGACCGCATCTACGACTGGCTCGCGGAGCAGAGCGAAACGCTCGGCGGCTCGTGGGCGCTCTCGATTCTGGGCGACCCACCGAATCTGATCATCACGAGCCCGGAGCTCATCGAAGACGTGCTCAAGACCCAGTTCGAGGTCTTCCAGCGCGGTGAGCAGGACACTGACTGCATGGACGAGCTCTTTGGCAAAGGCATCTTCGCTTCGGATGGCGACGCCTGGTATTTCCATCGCAAGACCGCGAGCAACTTGTTCTCGAACCAGATGATGCGCGATGTCATGTACGAGGCTGTGATCGACAACGCCAGGGTTCTCTGTGACGTACTCCGTAAGTACGAGTCTCGAGGCGAACCAGTGAGCTTCAAGAACGTCATTACGCACTTCACGAGCGACGTGTTCTGCAAAGTCGGCTTTGGCGTTGACCTCAAGTGTCTGGAGAACGGACTGAACGGGAAACCCGGGAACGAGTTCGTCAACGCGTTTGCCACGGCCATGCGCGTCACATTCATGCGCTATCAGCAGCCCGCGTGGCTCTGGCATCTGAAGCGCTATTTCAACATTGGCGACGAGAAGCTGCACAAGAGAAGCATCGACGTGATCAACAGCTTCATGTTCCGCATTATCAAAGAGTCGATCGCTCTTAGAGAGGCGACTGAGACCTCAGGCGTAGCCTCAGCACCATCAAAGGACCTCATCTTGCTCTTCCTCAATAGCAAAGTCAAGGAGGACGAGGACTTCAAAGCCCGAGCTTTTGATTCCGAGATGCAGCTCATTCGCGATACGATCGTGAACTTTATCTTCGCCGGCAAGGACACGACGTCGCACAGCATTTCATGGTTCATTGCGATGATGAACAGGTACCCCGAGGTGCTCAAGAAGATCCGAGAAGAGATGCGAGAGAAACTACCAGAGCTCTTGAACAGTGAGCCATCCATGGACGACCTGTCACGCTTGACGTACCTAGAGGCGGCGATCCGGGAGAATTTGCGTCTGAACCCGGTCGTGCCCTGGGTCTCACGCCAGGCGAAGGCCGCCACGGTCTTGTCGGACGGCACGCCCATTGCGAACGGCATGCGCATCGGCATGCTTGTGTATGGCACTGGCCGCTCGAAAGCAGTCTGGGGCGACGACGCACTCGAGTTCAAGCCCGAGCGATGGCTCGATCCAGACACGGGCAAGCTCGTGAGCGTCTCGCCGTTCAAGTTTGCGCCGTTCATCGGAGGCCCTCGCCAGTGCATCGGCATGAAGTTCGCGATGCTGCAGATGAAGTGCGCGCTCGCAGTGCTGCTGAGCAAGTTTGAGGTCACGACAGTCGAGGATCCGTGGACGATCACGTACGAGGCAGCGCTGACGATGGCTGTGAAGGGCCAGCTGATGGTCAACGTGGCCTCGTTGACTAGTGAGGCGTCCAAGTCGGAGCCAGCGCGAGTTGCTTGATCAATAGCTGCAGTATCATCAGACCTTTCGTTACAGCATGGAGTGGTAGCCACGTACCAATCCAGAGGTGATCAATACATCCGCATACGATTCACCACCACTAAAATGATATCCTCAACAACGTTTGTTTAGTGGAAACGAGCATGTGGCGCCCCGATCATCACTGACATGACTGCTCACTTGGCTTCATGAACGGCTTTGAACCACCGCTGCAGTTATTGAATTGACGCCGCTGCATTTCCCAATCGCCCTCGTCCAGCGCATGAATCCCTCTCCAGAACCTTTCAGCCAGCAATGCTGACGATTGCGCATCTCGTGGATCTTGAGCAGCAGTAACCAGCATCTCCAGCCGTGGTCGGCGCGATCGTCGCTGTCCATACGCACGTGAGCCTCTTCACGCACACGGAGAGCGTGTAGACTGTACACGTACGTATCCACAGCAACTCTCGTGTTTCAAACACAGTTCGAGATCTCCTGAAGGGCGACGAGGAGACTGACTATATACTACGTCGGCCTCGTTGGCAACGGTATCCTTCCTGCTCACAAACGATAACGCCTGTTTCTTTCACCGCAAGACCACGAGCAACCGGTTCTCGAACCAGATGATGAAGGACGCTGAGTGCAAAGTCACACGAGCTCTAGCTCGCATGCAAGTTCTGCGAGGTACTCTGAGTCTTCGAGCCACGAGGCGAGCCCGTGATCTTCCAATTCACGAACGACGTCTTTGGCAAAATCGTCCTTGACGTCGACCTCCGCTGCCTGAAGAGCGGTGTGGACGGTAAGCAGCGCAACGCGTTTGCCATGGCTGTGACGTTCATCTACCTGCGCATCATGCAGCCCATGAGGCTCTGGCAAGCCAAGCACGTCGGCTGCGAGAAGAACTGTGCACTCTTGTCAAAAACGCATTCAAGTTTCGACTTGCGGCCCAAGAGCTCATGAACAGAGACGAACCTTGTTCCCTCGTCTATACTGGAAACAGGTGAAAGGTGATGAGAGTGGAACTTGAATGACGCCGCTGGACCTTCAGCGGCTTGGGACCACTTCCGCGTTCGCCAGATCCAGTTTATCAGGCGCAGTACGAGATGCTGAGCGCTACGCAGCTCTACGATGCGCTCCAGAGCGAATTGGCGCTACCGACCCTCGCTCTCGCGGTGCTCGCGGCCGCCGTGCTGGCGACGCACGTGGTGCCTTCGAGGCGCGATGCCAAGCTCAAGAGCTCGTACGACTCGCTGCCGCGTCCGGCGTCGACGCTGCCGCTGCTTGGCAACACGCTCGACGCGATCTACACGCAGAAGGATCGGCTGTACGACTGGATGACTGAGCAGCACGAGCTGTACGAGCGGCCGTGGCTGCTCTCGGTTATCGGGTACCCGCCGACGGTGGTCGTGTCAACGCCCACACTCTTCGAAGACGTGCTCAAGACCCACTTCGATGCGTTCCCCAAGGCCGACAGCCAGTGCGATATCTTCCGCGACGTCTTTGGCTTCGGCATCATCGCCGTGAACGGCAGCGAGTGGCACGCGCAGCGCAAGGCCACGAGCCAGCTCTTCACGCCGCAGCGGATCAAGGATACGAAGTACCCGATCATGCAGCTCAAGGCGCAGACACTGTGCGCGATGCTGACCAAATACGAGGCCCGCGGCGCGCCCATCAGCTTGAAGCGCGTGCTCAACCACTTCACGACTGATGTGTTTGCCAAGACGGGCTTTGGCGTCGAGCTCCACTGTCTCGAAAACGGCGTCGAGAGCGACCGCGAGAACGAGTTCGCGTACGCGACGCGCGTGGCGTCGCAGGTGATGCAACAGCGCTTCCAGGAGCCGCTCTGGCTTTGGCGGCTCAAGCGCTCGCTCAACATCGGCCAGGAGCGCGTGCTGAAGGAGAACATCGGACACATCGACTCGCTCGTATACAGTATCCTGGACTCGGCCGTGACGGTGAACACCGTCAACAAACCCACAGCCGAGTCCAAGAAAGACCTCATCTCGACCATCTTGGAGAACAGTAGTGTGTTAAGTGAGAATGATAGCACACCAGACGCGAAGGCCATTCGAGACAGCGTTGTCAACTTCTTCATCGGAGGCACCGAGACGAGTGCCCAGAGCATGGCGTTCCTCGTCGTCATGCTGAACCGGTACCCTCGTGTTCTGGCAAAGATCCGCGAAGAGATCCACGCAGAGTTCCCCGGATTGGCGACGGGAGACGCAGACCTCCCGTCCATGGAGGAGCTGAGCCAACTGACGTACCTGGAGGCGGCGATTCGAGAGAACCTTCGCCTGAACCCGACGGGACCGGTCACTATGCGCCAGGCAATCGACGACGTCGTGCTGAGCGACGGCACGTTTGTCGCCAAGGGCACGCGCGTGATCCTCGCATTCTACGCGTCCATGCGAGACAAGTCCGTGTGGGGAGACGACGCGCGCGAGTTCAAGCCCGAGCGCTGGATCGACGCGACTTCGGGTGCGCTGATCACCGAGTCGCCGTTCAAGTTCTCGGCTTTTCTCGCGGGTCCTCGGATTTGCCCGGGCATGCGATTTGCGATGACTGAGATGAAGCTCAACATGGCGCTGCTGCTGAGCCGATTCGACCTCACGACCATTGAGAACGCGTGGGACCTCACGTACGAAGTCGCGATTGCGTGCGGCGTGAAAGGTCCGCTGATGGTCAACGTCACCAAGATTGCGGGTGCACAGCAGCCAAGTGGCGCCTTGTAGAACTATTTAGCTCTCGGTTGTGGTCACTTTGCTGCTCACCGTTAATTACAATCTATCTACCGTGAACTTCTCACTCGACTTCGACCAAAGTTGACAGAGAGGACTCTAGCCTTCAGTCATTCGGGTGATGCATCTGTCATTCGAGTGTCACATTCTGTACTTGAAAAGAAATGATGATACTCCAAGTCTTTCACAAATGTCAACTTTGATTCGGAATAAGAAATTGTGTGGACATCATTAATTGACGACATGGGGAAGGCTCATTGATCGCTTTTCCGTCTCATTCTTAATTCTGCCAAGTCCTGAGCACTTGACAGAAGACAAGCACAAAGTTTCCCAGTGACTATCACACTCAATGCCCCAGCAGCTTGTCGATTTCGTCCAACAGGAGGAGCCAGAGACCGTAGTATCAGCCGTTGCCAGTGTTATCATAGAAATTCACGTGCTGATGACGGTGCTTATTCGAAAGACAAGCAGATTCGTGTACCCGCAGCCGGCCTCAACGCCCGAGATCCTGGACAACACCCTCGACATGGCGTTCTTCCACATCGACCGAATCTACGACTGGCTCACGGATCAAAGCCTCGCCCTGAATGACCCCTGCCAATCATCGCGATTTCGACGTTGAAGCTCTAAGGACATGATGAAATCTTCACAAAGGGAAAATACAAACTCGATTTCCTTAATGACTTTTTCGCCAAGGGCATCCTGGCTCTCAATGGTGACACCTAGCACCTCTATCGCAAGACCACAAGCAACCTGTACTCGAACCAGATGATGCGCGACAAGATCAACCTTCTTTGCGACATGCTTTGCGACAACAAGTCGCGAGGCGAACCCGAGTTTCAAAAACGTAATCTTGCAGTTCATGAATGCGTTCGCAGCTGCTACGTGGATCATCTATTGACGGTTTCTGCAGCCTCGCTGGCTCTGGCATCAAGCGGACACTGAATATCGGCTCCGAGAAGCTTTTTGCACTTGAATGGGAAGGTGACCAGCGAGTTCATCTTGCGCATCGTCAAGTCCATCGCCCAGAAGTACGCTCGTGAGAAAGCTGGTGATGAGGACAGCAAGACGAGCTCCATGGACGCCATTTCGCTCTTTCTCAACAGCAAGGAGGACGAGAACTTGAAGATCTAGCTTTCAATTTCGAGATGCACCTGATCCGCGACACGGTGACAAACTTTGTCTTTGTGGGGAAAGGCACGACTTCCAACAGCATGTCGTGGTTTATCGTCATGATGAACCGATAATCTGAAGTGCTTGCAAAAGCCCGAGCCAAAAATTCAAGAGAAGGTTCCAGGACTCCTGGAATGCGGAATTGTGGCTCCTTCGATGGACAACTAACCCCCGTTAGTCTACCTTGAGGGTGCGATCTACTTCTGGAGAGGTCCTCGCCAGTGCATTGGCATGAAGTTCGCGATGATGGAGATGAAGAGCACACTGACGGTGCTGCTGAGCAAGTTCGACCTTAAGACGGTCGAGGATCCGTTTAGCCTCTCGTACGAAATCGCACTCACGATGTCTG
>JAADXK010000738.1:0-16390 GCA_023337805.1 Globisporangium barbulae | reverse complement strand
GGCGCCAGTTCTCGTCGAAGGAAGCACTGAAAGCCGCGATTTCGAAAGCGTGGCAAGAACTGAGCCCGTGTGTGCTCGAAAACCTCTTGTTGTCGATGCCAAAACGATGCAAGGTGGTCCTCGATCGTAACGGCGCGTTTATTCTCTCCTCGTAGTACCGCGAAACCCCTTGGGGCGTATCAATACCAATCTGACGGATGCATTCGCTTTGTGTGCAGGCCTTTCAAAATTTATATTCAAGCTTTTTTCACTTGAACTGCGAATGGTGAGCAACAAGTTCTGTCAATCTGTTGGCCCTTTGAAACTCTATCATGTGATCACTTTCAAGCTCTGTTTCGAGCAATATTGTTTTCAAAATCCTAAAAAACATGAATTTCCAAGACTTTTGGCGTGCACTTTAAAGCCAAGTGAGCTGTCTTTAATGTTGCCAAAGTCGTTGCACCATTGTGCTACACGAACAAACAGGTATATTGTTCAAGCAACATTAAAATCGAATTTTGATGTTGTTAGAGTGAAAAGTTAGTGCATCAAATTTTGCTATACTTTTTCCCCTCATTTTGGAAGCTGTTGTCCATTTGTTCACATTTCTGTCCACGAGACGAAAAAAAGATGGCGACGCCCGATGACGAAGAGAAGCGAGCAGCTCCAGTTGCGGCGGCGACACCAGCCCCTGCACCGACGCCAGCTCCTGCTCCAGCACCTGCACCAGCACCGGTCGCTCCGTCCCCAGCTCCTGCACGACAGGCTCCGCGGGACTATGTGCTCGTGGACCCGGCGCTGCGCCAGCGCGCGATTGACCTCGTGGTGAAGGAGCGCTGGACGATCTCGGATGCGGCGCGCGCGATCGGCATCAAGGCCTCGACGCTCTACAAGTCTATCGAGCGCTTCAAGAAGGGCAAGTCGCAGGATGCGTCAGCGCGTCCGCGGGGCCGTCCGCCCGTGCTCTCAGAGGACCACGCGAAACGCCTTCGCGGCTGGGCGATGGAAGACCGCTCGATCACGACCCAGGCGCTCACGGACAAAGCGCGGGCCGAGTTTGGCTTCTCCGTGTCGCTCGCTACGGTGCGCCGCGCGACCATGGGGCTTCACAGTGCGCAGCTCACGGACGCCCAGGAGGCGCGGGTGCGCGAGTGGCTCGACGAAGACTGCGCGCTGACGCTCAAGGCGCTCGCCGCCAAGGTGCAGTCGGAGCTGGGCGTCTCGGTGACTATCTCCGCTGTGCGTCGCGCGATGCGCGGCCTGCATTTCTCGCTCAAGCGCTGGTCGGCACCACCCGTGGCGCCTGAGCAGTGGAACAGCAACGAGGCGATCGAGGCGCGCTTCGAGTACGGCATGGAGTACATCCGCCTGCTGTCCAAGCGCTCCCGGTTCGTATTTCTCGACGAAGTGCAGTACTCGTACTCGCTTCGGTCGCGCCTCAACGCGTCGGTGACTGCGGCTGCGGCGCCACCGGCAGCGAGTGGTGGTGACTCGGACGCGGCGCAGCCGATTGTGCGCTCGCAGCCGTTCTCGGTCGCGGCCGCGGTCATGGAGAGCAAGCTCGTGATGTACAAGGTGCGCCAGGGCGAGTACACGGAGCTGTCGTTTGAGAGCGTGATCGTGGAACTCGCAGACGCGCTGCGCCGGGCTGGCATCATTGACGCCGTCATCGTATTGAACGCGGCGTACAAGGCGCAGGCGCTCGAGCACCGCGACGTCGTCGGCGCGCTGGGCCACACACTGCTCTTTCTGCCGCCAGACTCGCCGTTTCTGAACCCGGCCGAGTCGTTCTTCGCCGACTGGACGCAGCTGGTGCGCCGTGGCCCGCTGCCGGCCACCGAGCGCGACCTGCTGCGCCTGATCGAGTGCGCAACCGTCTCGCCGGAGGACTGCGCTAAGTACTTTCGCCTGATGGAGTCGTACATCCACCCGAGCATCACGAAGACCAGCATCGTGAAGTCGGATGTCAGTACCCAAGTGGTGCTGTGATTGATTTGATTGCCATCTGTGTCGATTACAGAAGACAGGATCGTCACGATCGCGTCTGAATGGCAACAGCTATGTCTTTTTACACCAATACATGATGTGAACCAAGAATTTCGAGCTTGTCGAGCGAAAGGTGCCCTGGTTTGTACAGAGTTAGGATAGTTGGTGTGACGATTGGTGCAAGTTCATTTGCTGGCTCACTGGTGGCAATTCTCCAGTTGTTGGCTGGAGTTCTGAGGTCTCACAGTCGAGAGCAGGCTCTCAAAGATTGGCAACGCCGGCAAGAGTCGTTCATGCAGCCAAGACGACGCGATCGGAGCTCCGATGCTTGCTTGAGGAGCTTTGTATAAGTGCTGTGTTTGATAACCATGACAATCATGACCAATCATCGTGATTTCGACGTGATTATATAGACAATTCGTTACATTTTCCAAACAAAGTGTTTTGCGGCTTGTAAAAAACGTAAAATAACAAAATACTTTATTTTTTGAAAATGCGCTCCCGCCATCCCATTCGCTTTCGAAAATGCAGGAACACGAAGTACTCGAGCACGCCCTGCCTCCGCCTGCCTCCATCGCCGCGGAAGCCCCCGCGCCGATGACTTCTGCCGCCCTCGCTGCCGTTGAAGCTGCACTTAGCGCTGCGATGGCTGACGCGAACGGTGACTCGCTTGGAGTCGAGGGCGTTACTCCTGCGCCTGTTGATGGAGCGCCATTGGGGGCAGCGACGGCGGCGCGACGCGACTACGTGCTCATCGACCCGGCGATCCGCAACCGCGCCATAGAGCTCGTGGTGAACCAGAACTGGAAGGTGACGGACGCGGCGCGCGTGCTCGGCGTGAAGCGCTCGATGCTCTACAAGTCCGTTTCGCGCTTCAAGAAGGACCGCAAGCTCGATCGCGTGAAGAAGCCCATCGGGCCGCCGCGCGGCGAGTCCGGTCCGCCGCTCACGGCCGCACAGACGGTGCGACTACGCGTGTGGGCTGAGGAGGACCGCACACTCACGCCCAAGGTGCTCGCAGAGAAGGCGCGCGCCGAGTTTGGCTATACGGTGGCGGTCGCGAGCGTGCGGCGCGCGATCGAGGGCATCCAGGTGAAGCTGCTGACCGACGACGAGAAGGCGCTGCTGCGCGAGTGGGCCGAGGACGACCGCTCGCTCACGCACAAGGCGCTCGCCGACAAGGTCAAGGCCGAGTTCGGTTTCTCCGTGTCGGTCGCGACCGTGAATCGCGCGCTGCGCGGGCTGCACTTCTCGCTCGAGCGCACGTCACCGCTACCGCCGCCGGCCGAGCTCTGGAACAGCAGCGACGCCGCCGCGCTGCGCCACGAGTTTGGCATGGCATACATGCGTCTGCTGCCGAAGCGCCTCAAGTTCGTGTTCGTCGACGAGGCGCAGTTTTCGTACTCGCTGCTCGCGCGCCTGAACAGCACGTCATCGTCGTCGCCGTCGTCCTCGTCATCAGCAACTCTGTCGTCGCTGGCCCCAGGCGAGTCCGATGAAGCGGCGCTCGCGAATGCCGCTGCCGCAAGCGCCCCTGTGTGCAGTGTGCGAACGCAGCAGATCACGGTCACAGCCGCGGTGATGGAGAGAGGCGTCCTATACTACAAGGCGGTGTGCACTGAGGCGACCACGACGCCCTTCGAGGCGCTCGTGACAAGGGTAGCAGACGCGCTGCGCCGCGCTGCGGTCGAGGACGCGGTCATTGTACTCAACGCAACGTACAAGATGCAGGCGCTGCTGCAGCCGGATGTGGTCGCACGGCTGGGCCACACGCTGCTCTTCCTGCCGCCGGACTCGCCGTTCCTAAACCCGGTCGAGTCGTTCTTCGCCGACTGGAAGCTCTTCGTGCAGCGCGGGCCACCGCCGGCCACCGAGCGGGACCTCGTGAAGCTCATTGAGACGTGCGGCGCGAGCGCCACGGCAGACGAGTGCGCCTCGTACTTCCGACGCATGGAGGCGTATATCTATCCGAGCGTTGTGAGGGACAGCATCCTGCAGTAGTAAGTAGGCTGCTGCAAAGAGCGAAGAGGGTGGCCATAGCACGACGAGCGTCGTCGTCGAGTATGTATACAATACATCTACTGTGCGTTTATACGAGCAGCCTTATAGAATAGTAGCCCTAGCAGCTACTATTCGAGTTTATAGATGTTAGACTACAGTCTAAATTCATCTGATTTCATAATTTATGCAGTTTATTAATTCCTAATATACAGCTTCTAAAAAATATTGAAAATATTAATTTGTAATATATAATGCTTTAGTTATCTTTCCTTATTTACGATTTAAAAAGAAATTGCATAGAAAAGAATTTTCTTTTCTTCCCAACGCCTTGAACGTGCCATTTGTATGTGGAGCGCTGGAGAGAAAAGAAAGTCATTTTTATGCGTGGATAGCACATAAAAAGAACATTTTCCCGTTAGTGAACACAATAAACTTTGCAATTATTTTGGTATTTAACGTTAGCTGCATGACCACAAAATTAATACCAAAATGACCCCAACAGTCATCAACGTTAGTTAAATACCACAATAACCACAAAAATCAGGTAATACCAGATCAAAATGACCACAAAATCGGTATGGAGAACGCAAGCATAATGGAAGTGCACGAGGCTCATGACGACGCCCGCGAGCAGCAGTCCAGCGGAGGCGGCCGGAAACGCCAGGCGCCGCCCGTAGATCTGGCGATCCGCAAGCGTGCGATCGAACTGGTACTGGACGAGAAATGGACGCAGACGGACGCGGCGCGCGCGCTCGGCGTCAACCGCGCGACGCTCTCGCAGATCATCAAGCGCTTCAAGAAGGACCCGAGCTCGCTGGGCGGCTCCAGTCGCACACCCTTTGCGCTCTCGAGCGAGCACAGAGCGCGCATCCGCGCCTGGGTCGACGACGACTGCGGCCTCATGCTCCAGGCGCTGCAGAACAAGGCGCGCGCCGCGTTCGGCTTCCCCGTCTCCGTCGCGGCGCTCAACCTCGCGTTGCGCAGCCTGCACTTCTCCGTCACGCGGCTCTCTGCGCCGCTGCCATTACCCCCAGACCAACTGAATAGTAATGAGGCACTGCAGATGCGCTATGAGTACGGATTAGAGTACGTGCGACTGTTCCCCAAGCGCCACAAGCTCGTGTTCGTCGGCGAGGCCGAGTTCGTCTTCTCGGTGCGGACGCGACCCAACGCGACCAAAACCGTGGCAATGCCAGCGACAGGTGAGTCGGATGAAGCGCTCTCAGCTCAGTTCAGTGTCCGCGCGCACCAGTTTTCCGTTACGGCGGCGGTCATGGACAGCCGCGTGCTGCTGCACCGGGTTCGGTTCGGCGAGCACCCGGATCTGTCCTTCGAGACACTCGTGACGCGCGTGGCCGACGCGCTGCACAATGCTGAGATCGAGGACGCGGTCATCGTGCTGGGCGCAGAGTACCGAGCCAAGTCGGTCCAGAGCCCGGGCATTGCAGCGTCACTAGGCCACTCGCTGCTCTTTCTGCCGCCCGATTCGCCGTCGTTAATGAATCCGGTCGAGTCGTTCTATGGAGAGTGGAACACGACCGTGCGTCGTGGCGCACCGCCGGCGAGCGAGCAGGAGCTGCTCCATGCCATCGAGAGCTGCGGCGCGACGCTCACGGCCGAGGAGTGCGCCGCGTACTTTCGGCGCGCAGAGATGTTCATTTACCCGAGTATTTTGAACGAGCGGATCGTGGAGTAGCGCTGACCAGACATAATAATATGGCCCATATGAGGCACATACAATGAAGGAATCCAGTCCACGCAGAAGCATCGAGAGGTCAGAAGTGAGGATATTAAGCATGATGTAATTATTTGTTGACTCCTATAGCCATGGAAAAAATGTGGTGGCGTGAGTGAGAGCGTCAGCGGAAATCGAGCGTGCTTACTTATCGCTAGAAGCGAAATTTCGTGGATAAAATCCTATAGACAGCGCTCGTACAGTGGAAAGTCGCAATTTCTTCTGGCATCTTATCTGAGCTCTTTCTGAATAGAAGAGCGCGTGGTGGTCAACGTGGTGGTCAACGTGACACTTCCCCAAGCGAGTTTATCTCTATTGCTGCCATGCGACCGGCTCCCATATGCTGCTCCTGAGCTCTCTCTCTCTATTAGCGTGTGATGCACACAGTTTGCTTCACGATAGGATGACCAGACACTTGCTCTCCTGACTCAGACTTCCACGAGAGCGAACAGCGGGTGGACTCTACCTCCATCGAGGACGTGTGGCTCCTACCCACTGACGTGGCGAACTAAAGAAACCAACTTTTTCGCATTGCGACGCCAGCTCCATGCAAGACAACACAATTCTTTTGCGCGCCTCGCTGTCAAGAAGAGTTCTCCACCCGTGCAGTCTGCCAGTCTGCGTCGGGTATCACCCACTTGCCAAGTTTTCATCACCTCCAAGTCAACCATGAAGAGCTTCGGGCTGCTGTTCTGGGCCGCGCTCATCGCGCTGGTCGCTAGCCCAAGTACCTCCCAAGTGCTGGCCTGCGGGCCGCGCATGCGCAAGTCCTGGCTCGCGCTCTCGACGAGCGAGCAGACGCTCTACAAGGACGCGATCGCAGCGTCCATGGACTCGGGTGCGTACATCAAGTTCGTCGAGATGCACACCGAGATGATGTCTGAGATGGAGGCACATCGCCAGTGCATGTTCATCTACTGGCATCGCCTATTGCTCGTGGCGTTCGAGAACATGCTGCGCGGCCAGGCGACCAAGTACAAGTGCGTGACCGTGCCGTACTGGGACTGGGTGAGCGACTACGACCGCTTCGTGAACGGCAAGTGCTCCAACATGCTCGACTGTTCCTTTGCGCTCCAGGCGCTTGGTGGCGTCACGAACACGCCGCGGAAGCAAAAGAACCAGCAGATCAACGGCCAGTGGACCTACGGCGTGTGCATGGCAGTGAGTCCACTGAATCATTTCTGCCAGGCGAGCAACGTCCAGGGTTCGAAATGCTCCAAGTGCGTCACGCGTGGGCTCTGGAGCACCACGACGCTCCCGGCCGCCGCGAGCTACGCTTCGGTCAAGAGTCAGCTCTTCACGGCGACCAACATCGCGGAGATGTCGACTGCGATCGAGACTGGCGCTCACAACAACGTCCACTCGAACTTGGCTGGAGCCATGGAGACCTTCGCGTCCCCTGCAGACCCGATCTTCTGGTCGCACCATGCGATGGTCGACCTGCTGCACACGATCTTCCACAAATGCCGCGTCAGCACGGAGAGAATGACGCTGCAGGAGAAGATCACGAGCACAACCGGCTGGGATTCGTGCGAGCGAGCCAACGGCGGCGTCTTCAACCCGCTCGACACCGTCACGATGCGCACGGGACTCTTCGGCAACAACCCCGTCCCCGGACGCAATGACCGTCTCATCGGCAAGTATTTCAACGGACTCCCGACGCAATTCGCTGCGCTCATGGACCACAACGACCTCGGTACCAGCAGCTACTCGTACTTGTACCAGGGTCTTCTTGGTGAGATGTACGCCAACTGCGGTGAGCCGGAGACAACTGAGGAGAAGGAAACCCCGGTTGATGGGAGTGTACATCCTGCAGCTGGATCTCGTCGTCGTCGTCGACGACTCGGAGAAGTGCTCGACAACGCTATTACCGCGACCAGCTCGGCGTTTAACACGTCGAGCGTGGTGCAAGACCCAGCCTCGAACGTGACCAACGTGGCGTCCGGTGAACTTGTGCTCGTGACGCTGGCCACGGCTTCGAATGCGTCGGCCACCAACGCGAGCTCGCTGGCGATCCCGACGAACAACGCGAGCACGAGCATCCTGATTGTCGCTGCTGTCAACCTGACGCTCGAAGACTCGTCGCAGAGCGTCAACACCTTTACGGTCGCGACGAACGACCAGCTTGTGGCTCAGGTCGGCACCGACACTGTCACCGTCATCTCAGAGCAGGAGAAGATGACGTGCATGTTCCAGGACGAGTGCCTCGGAGGCGTCAAGGACTACTCAGAGATTTTCAAGAAGAACTTCCACATCACCGAGCCGCCGCGTTGCTTGGGGATCGTCAACAAGATCCGCAGCGGCGAAGACTCGATCGTGCTCGCGGACTGGAAGGAGTCAATGGTCCAGTCCTTCGGCTGCCCCATTCCAAAGCAATAATTGTCTGTATCTTGACGCTATGTTCGTAGAAGACAGACATTGCGTCCCTGTGCGTTTTAAACATCAACCTGAAGAGAAAACTTGTTTTTGTTAGTATGCACATGTATGTTGTCATTGTCAACGCACCTGTACTTGATTGTCTTTGTCGTCGTCGATCTGTATCACGCGAAGACATGAGAGAAAAGTACCAAGTGCCAAGTACAGATCCACGGCTGCAAGTTTCCCAGCAAACCTGTTTTCGTTTGCAAGGATTTCATGCATGGCGCACTTACTCTGCTGCTGTCTTGAAACGATGTCGGGGTGGATGAGGAGCCCTCTATCACTCTTCTTTCTTGTATCTATTCACTCTGACGCGACGGTCTTCTGCATTCGCTATCCACGGCAAGCATCGACACGAAGTCAGTTCTTCCACGACGTCATGCACCCGTCTTGCGGACGAAAACTCGGGAGCTGGACGAGCTTCTGGCCGAGCGCGTTTCCCTTCTTCAGCAGCAGTGAAAACACTGCGACGCAGATCAGGAGCGTCCAGAAAATGGCCTTGATGAGGCGTTCAATGACAAACGTCTGACCGCTGCTTCGGAAGGTTTCGATCAAGAAAAACAGCACCACGACGCCCATGAGCTTCGCGAGCACGGATTCGAGGCTCTCGCTCTGCTCTCTCTCCTGGCGGAATGGAGACGACTTGCTTCGCGAGACAGTATACTTGCCGAGCAGCAGGTCGACAACATCCTGTCGGTACCCGTCCATGAAGTTGTTCATGACGTAGCGGATGCACGAGTTGTAGCCGTCCATGAGCGCACCCTGCTTCGTGCGCTTGCCTGTGCGCGTGAAATCGGTCTTCAGCGCACCGGTTCCCGCGTAGAAGAAACTGATCGCGTCCGCATTGTTGCCCCACACGCCCTTGAAAGTAGGTTCGAGCGACTCGAACGGCGAGTTCAACACGTTGCCTTTCAATGCGGCAATCTCGTTGATCTGGAGCAGCAGGCTTCGACGACCGAACAGAGACTGCTCAGCAGTAATAACAAGAGCCATATTCAGTACACAATCTTATCGCCGAATACTTCGCTCAGGACAAACATAATCTCACCTGGACGACGTTGGTACGATCGAGATTGTCCATGCAGTTCGTGCGCACGACACCAGACTGCGTGTTGGTGACCTGCCCATCCGCGTTCTTGCAAAAGTATCTACCGCAACAATGTCAATTCGGTCAGGCAATCAGTAAGACTTCAAAGCCGAGTTCAACAACAAGGCAGAAGGCACAAGAGCTCACCCGTAGTCCTGGAAGTCGTCATCGACTTGCTTAATGAGCTTCTCCAGGTTGTGCCACTTCATCTTGCTGCACTCGTGGTGGAAGTCAAACCAGACGAAGCGCACGTTCGCGAGAATGTGCGAGTCCTGCGTCGCGGCGTCCGCAATGGTCTTCGCCATGGTCTCTCCCAGCTTAAGCTGCTCTTTCTTCTTGTCGACCAGGTTCACGACAATCACGCGGCCGTACAGTGACATGAGCTCGTACGCGTGGAGCTTGAAAGCAGCAATGTCTTTCTCGGGGACCGCTCGCTGATACACCTTCGGGGCGTACTTCATCGTCACAGGAGAGCTCCAGTACACTGGAATCGAACCGCGGATCTGCACGAACGACGTCTGCTTGCCGTCGGCAAAGAGGCAAATCTGCTCGGTCTCGACAAAGTTGGCCACGTTGCCTTCGTCGTCAATCCCGCGCATCGTGAAGCGCGTGCCCTGGCGCCTGCATGATCGCCGCGAGATGTACAGGATCTTAAACGCAGACTCGTTCACCTTGATCTCGTCCGTCACCTCTACGTACGCCTGCACCATGGGCGTGATCCAGTCAAACAGCTTCTTCTCTGTTGGTTTTGCACAATATTGGGATATTAGCGATCTCAACCAACGCGAAAGGGTATCAAGCAGCTCGTACCAATGAACATCGAGCAGATCGAGTAGTTCCAGCAGAAGCGGCGGTCAGCGCGCTCAGCGATGCTTCCAGAGTTCGCGTCGAATGCGGAAATGCCTAAAACAGAAGCCACGTGCCAACCAGCATACAAGAGTCGCAAATGAGCTCAGTAAGCGTGCAGTAGCAACACGCACAACACGCATGCACAACGTACGCTGGAGCGAGTGCGTGAGGTCGTAGTCTCTCGAAAAGTGCAGCTTCTGGGCCTCAATGTCGTTCATGAGCATCGCGAGATACTTGGCCTCGTCCTCCTCCTGTGCGGGCGTGAGCACGGGCAGGTGCTGCGTCGGGATGAGCATGAGCTCGAGCTTCTGCACGAGGCGGATGTCCTTGCCGTCGACGCCCTTGGCGACGCTCTTGGACTGCGTCACAACCGCCAGGTACGGTCCGCGCAGCAGCCAGAAGACGCCGTAGATCGCGTCAAAGCCCATGCGGCGGCCGTGCAAATGCTGGAAGTCCGCCACACTCTCGACCGACACGCCCAGCGACGCATCGTCATTGTGCACCGCCCCGCGTGGCAGCAGCAGCAACTGCGGTAGGTCCGCGTGGCGCACGATCAGGTACTCGTCCTGGATGATAAGCTCGAAGGCAGTGGCACGCCCGCCGCGCGCCTTGCTCGCCATCGTGAATGATCTTCTTGCTTCAATTTGGCGTGTTGCGTTGCAGGAAGAGCGGCGAACTGAAGCTTTTGACCCCCTTCGCAGGAGGAAATGGCTTGAAGGTATTACAGAAGTAGAAGGTTTCAAGTGCATTTAACATGTAAAGCACAAAAAGTACAACAAAATTATCATTCTAGTACACTATTTTCTGTTTCCCTACACATTACACAGCACTAAAATAGGGTGAACCTGGCAAGCGTCACTAAAGTGGGGATTGCCGTCGTGTGGTGAAACAAGCGCACAAATGATGGCGACACCAAGCAACGGGGAGCAAGACGTTGCGACTGCAGCGCCTGCCCCACCAGCGCAGGCGCGCCGCGAGTGGGTGCAGGTGGAGAAGGGCATGCTCTCGCGCGTGCTATACCCGAACCCCGTGTGTTTGCTCTCAGTATGGGACGCAGCTCAGCACAAGCGTAACGTCATGACCATCACATGGCTGACACCGATCAACAACCAGGTAGGTGAACCAACGTAACACTGCTAGGCTTCATTGGCGCCCATTAAACACCATCACTGTGCGTCAATGGCGCTGCTCACCTTACTGACCGTGTGTCTGCTCGCTCAAATAGGGCGGCTTCATCTGTTCAGTCAATTGCAATCGTCGCACTGCCAAGTTCATTCACGAGCCAGGATCGATCTTTGGTGTGTACCTCTCACTGCCCATACACTAAGAAACACACTCACTTATAGTCACTTTGCCCACTGACAATATCTGAATGTGGTGCAGTGCTGAACGTACCTGTGCGTGGAATGGAGGAGCTGGTGCTGGCGATCGGAGGCTGTTCGGGGGCGAATGGGGACAAATTCGAGGCGCTGAACATCGCGCTCTGTGCTCCAGGCGGCGGCTCTCTACCTGCAGACAAAACGATCTTAGAGCCTCTTGGTGGTGCTGCAAAAGGCGCGTTAGCTGCCCTACCTCTAGCACCAAATGCCGCAAAGAAGCGGAAGCTCTCGAAACAGGAACTCGCCCGTCAGGAAATCGCAACAGCCGCAGAGCAGAGCATCGCGATCCAGGACTGCGTCGCGCACGTGCTCTGCCGAGTGGAGACAGCACACACAGATGACGGCCACTGGACGCTTCGCTGCTCGCAGCTCGCCGCGTGGGCTCTCCAGGACTACTGGGACGGCAAGAACTTCATCCCCAGGTCGTCCGATTCGCAGCCGTACCTGACTTTTCTCGGCAGCAAGGTCTTTGGGTACGTGCAGCCAGCGTCAACAGCATAGCGTATCTTAAGGTCAACTTACCGGCAGGCAGCAAGATCTGGAGGCGGCGTTTCATGATACGAGAATGCTACGATGTGCAAAGGCTAGCCTGATTTGACAACGCGTTTCCAGAAGCTAGAAACCTGCTTCGACGACATAGAGAAAGGTCAAATCCTGCGCGCACTGTCGACTCATGGCTTAGTTTCATCAGACGCGCCTTCGTCTTTTTCGGTTGTCGATGGCTCGAAGGGTTGCTTGGGCGCAGATCACCTCAGAGAGAAGCTGAAGTGCGCGCATCCAAAAAAATCCAGTTGTCGCCGCCAATCACTTCGAGACTCTATAAAATAGTATTATGAAATGTTGTGCAAATTATACTCTTTCTATTTATACATTAACTTTGAAACTTGAAAAATTTTGTACAGCGCGCGCATAAAGATAAGTACAGGGTTCCCTTGGCTAACGAAGAGCACATTTTGCATTGATTTTTGAAGGATATCATTTCCATCAAATATATATTTACGCAGGTGATGTCACAAAAACAGATTATCATCACTCATACAGGAAACAATAACCAGGAATGCAAAAACGCATTTATTCAAGGTGAACATTCGCGATGCCGTTGATCAGCCCATAGATGTCCTCAGGCAAGATACTTGTGTGCGTCCAGCAGTTTGCAATCGTGGACTGAGTCACTGATTCCCATGCGTCCTGGCACCACCGCATTGCCTGCAAAACATCAGCGTTGTAGAACCTTGCAGCGCGGTTTCCTTCTCCTGTTGTGCTCACGATCTCGTCCGCTGTCTCCGCCGCATGGCGCCCTTGCCTGCGCCGGAACCACGCCTTCAGCGCAGCGATCACGCCGCATCCATTGGCTGCAACACTGACGTGGTGTCGGGCGACAGCATTTGGATCTCGATGTCGCTGAGCGGCTCGCTTACTTGATGAGTGGACGCGTTGTCGAGCAAAAGAAGAATGCGGCGGTCTTCACTCTTCATCTTCTTGTTTAGCTCCTCTATTCACGACTTGAACAGCGCACGGTTCATCCATGGCTTGCTGGAGCTGGTGTAGTTCACACCAAGTTGCTCTCCAGTTGTAACGACCTGATGCAGTGTAGCCGAAGGGCCGAGCGAGACGAGCGCTGGTCTGGCGTAGAGCGAACGAAGAAGCAAATTGGAGAGAAGCGGTGTGGTTCGGACGGTCGTGCTGCGGCGAGTGCGTGGCGAGTAGGAGAGGAGGAGAAGAGGAAGACGAGCTTGAGGAGAAGTGGTTGTCTGTTGTTGGTGGCTAATTGGGAAGTAAAAGTTGCGATCCTGTTTGTTTTTTCCTACTTTCTGACCTCTTTGTTTCTTGTTCACGGGGACGCCCTGTGGGTAGGACATGGGCCGTAGGACACAGGCGCGTCTCTCTGTCGTAGGACACAGATTCTACCTTGCCTTTACCCCCACTGGATTCTTTTAGATTTATTTTCTATCTACAATGAATCTTCAATCTACAGCACGTGCCAAACATGTGAGGCACGTGCTCACTGTTTACGCTAATTTGTTCTTGTGCTATCCTAAATGTTTGTTAAAATGGGAAAGGGAAAATGTTGATGGCCATCACATTGAGAGTGATGGTACACCCTTACATTGGAGATGGCCTCGCTCCACGCGACGCACTCAAAGCTGTCAATGATCCATTGCACTAGGCGCACCTTGTCCGCTTTCGCTGACGCTTTCAAGGCCGAGTACGTCTCCGCTCATGGACAATATGCGTGAAGCCTCTTGATCATCTCGAGGTTGTCGTGCTGAACAGCATACTCGAGTCCCTCACCAGCCTCGTCGGCTTTCTTGTCGTCCTCTCTTATAAATTCTCGTATTTTTGACATCCAGCGTAGCAGCATAGCCTGTTCGTAGTCGTACGGCACAGCGGCCGCGAGCCGTCGTCGACTATAGTAGCGTTCGTGTCATCGTCCCCAGTGGTACCAGAAGGCAGCGTCTCCCTGTTGAGATAGCACTCAGTCTCTGTCGATCACGTCATCAGCGTGTCCTGTCACGTGTACGTCCTAACAGAGTGAGAGATATCGTCATGCGCTTTGAGCGCATCATGCATATTCAAGGAGACCGAGCATTCCAGAAGCAGAACATCCTAGAGTGCCCACACCAGGACGAGTGCAGGCTAGTCTGTAGGTGTAGTGTACGCTGTTTGAGTCGTGCCGGTAGTGGCAAAACACTTTTCTATTCCCCGTGAGCAGCGCAAGCGTGAACACTCCCGCGGGATACTAGGCGCGGCAGAAGTATCATGTGGTTGTTGTAGCCGGGCGTTCCCGTGTTACGCAGCACAGCGCACAGAGCGAGGAAGCGTGCGTTGAGCACCTTCCACAAGGGCTCGTGGTGTGAGGAAGAACGTGCAAAGCTCGCCTATTAGGCGGAGCGGTGTGCACAGTTTTCTGTTACCTGCGCTCAGCAGAGCAACGGGATGGAAGAGAGGGGGGGTGGTCTCTTGTACCGACAGGGACCGCACAAAAGACTTGCTCGTGAAAGAGGCAAATTGTGACTGTTTTATTAAGGTACGAAAGCGGGTTCTCCTCTGTGGGAGAAACCATTAGAATTTTGTATGTTAATACTAAATCTAAGTCGACTTAAATGCTGCTGACTCTCAGAGCTCAAAACAGTCAATGGACAATAATCTGTAATTATGGCCAATGAAAGGAGCCGCCTTGCAGGCTGGCTCTCGCTGCCGTAAGTACGCAGCTTGTGCAAAATCGTAAAGGGCGCGAACCTCTGGTTCGGCCGTAAAGCAATTGCGCGAACTGTGTTCGGCAAGGAGTTGGGTTACTGCGGTGTAACCCAACGTGTGTACCCCGTTACAGCATGGCTGGAAGGGAAATGTGTAGCTTGTCCCTCACCATGTTTTATACACCTGTATACAGTTTTACTCCGAACTGGTGACACCCAGTACTTGCATAAATTGCTTAAGCAGTTACCATCCGATAGAAAGTTCACACTGGATTATGGAATAATATACAAAACGAGCACGAATAAAATGGCGACAGCTCAATAGTACCTACCGTAAAAGTCTTCTCACATACGGTGACATCTCACATCCGAAAACACTTCATTAGCCAATCAAACGACGGCACGCCCAGTCACCGTCCCAAACATCTCACATCCGGTCACCTTACTCATGTGTAATTTACCATTCGTCCCACTCTATTTGGTTGGTGCGTAGGCCCGCTCGGCCAGCTCACGGACTTCCGAAACAGCAGACAAAGTGACACAAACAAACAGACAGCATCAACGACCACCAAGCAGTACCAGCGACCGCAGAGCAGCACCAGCAACAGCCGAGCAGCACCACCGAGCGCTGAGGAGCACCAACGAACACCGTTGCGCGCAACCAGCCATGGCCAAGACAGGGCGGCCTCGAGTACGGAGGAGCGGAACGAAGGCGCTGGCAGACAGTGCGAAGAGACGCAACCGATTTAGCAATCAGGAGAAGCTCAACGTTATCAACTATTTTCAAGAAACCAACGACATGAACAGAACCATCACGCGTTTTTCCCATCATTATCGGCACCGGCGCGATCAACAATGAGCAAGTCGATTTATCTGTGGCGACAGCAGCGCGAGGTGCTGGAGAATCGTTGCGCAAACAAGAAAACCGCGAGCTACAGCTACACGCGACCACCAGGAGTTAGCACGACGCTTTCTTCAGCAGCGGAGAACGAGATCCTGCTATGGGTCAATACGCTGCGCAATGAGGGGGTTCCAGTCTCAAACCGAATGCTCAGTGTGAAAGCGAGTGCGGTGGCTGGTGAGCACAACATTGCTCCTTTTGCCGCCTCAGGGCAGTGGCGGAAGCTGTTTCGGCGCAGACACCGGCTCTCAATTCGCGCCAGGACCCGGCAGGGTCAAATCCCACCTACATTAGCTGCTGAGCGTGCGCAGCAGTTTGGAAAAGAAGTGCTGGAGAAGATGGAAGCTCTCAGGGTGTCGATTGTCTACAATGCAGACCAAACAGGTATTGAATTGTAATCTCAATATTGAAAAATGAACTTTATATCTAACAAAGCTTCTTTTTCGTCTAGCTGTTTTGTTTGAGTATCTGCCCAGAACTACGATCAATGACAAGAGCGAGAAAACGATATGGGTCAGATGCGCTGGGTACGAGAAGAAGCGGGTGACAGCGATGCTACTAGGAGACTCAAGTGGCAAAAAATACCCTCCTTTCGTTGTCATGAAAAGCACTCCCGCAACTACACCGGAACGAAACAACGAGAACGTAGCAGAGCGCCACGGATTTGGACAGCACGTATGGAAAGAAATCAAGAAAATTCAAACGGAGCTCGGGGTGCAAGTCTACGGGAACGCTGCAGCATGGTGGAACTCGCAGCTCACCCTCAGGTTTTTGGAGCATAACTTCGGCAACCGCAAAGACAAAGGCGAGCCAGTGCTGTTGCTACTTGACGATTTCGCAGGGCATTGGACTAGCGAG